>JBBYHQ010014541.1:0-10600 GCA_038382645.1 Spergularia azorica | reverse complement strand
TATCTCACATATATTATTCCAACTAATAATATATTGCGATCTTATCTCATATACTCTCATATTATATCCTCCAATACATACAACTGTGATGCAAATGTGGTAATCGTTTGTTCCCCTGAAAAGAAATTGTCAGAAAAGTGACATCAGGCTACCTGTACTAGGGATTTTCCAGGTTTTATCACAGAGAGATGTCATCCTACAGAAGTTTCAAGTTTTGCAGCTACTTATGAAACCTAATGTGGCGAAAAAGAGAACACAGTACTGACTGAATACTATTCAATTTCCAAAAAGATCTGACTGAATAGCAGTGATCACAGAAACAATACCAGATAGACTTAAATTGAAGGAAAGGGAATAGTGTGATTACCATACTTGAAGGAGATCTCATTAGAACCATCGACATGGTAAACAGTTAAGTAATCAGCTGGTTTTGCTTCTAAGATCCTTACCACAACATGCTTCAAGTCGACCATCTTATTATGCATCGGTGTGGTGCATCTAAAGTCGATTAAAGCATCGGCCTCCAATGTTAGGATGCCAGTCACTTTGGTTGTATAGTTCTGAACTGTAATGTCACAAGCCACAGGGTTCACTTCTGTCAAATCTAACCCGTTTTCTGGACTGAATGTGCGTTCAATTAGAGATTCAAGTGCAAACCTAAGGGAACGTGTTGGCTGCGCTTTGAACGTGAAGCTACAGGTCTGCTTAACACAGCTGTTTAGCCCTATGAAGGACAGATCCCAATTTTGTATGACGTGGAAACGCAGCATAAAATCGTTGGCAGGAGCATCAGAGGACTCAAAGCAGAGATAAAACAGGACTTGCAGGTGCAAGGAATGCACCAGTGAATTGCTGTGAGGCCACTCGAACCAAACAGTCTGGTCATCCCCTTGATTTGGCTGTATACCCCACCCCTGCAAGAATTTTACATAGCAATTTTTACAGCCAAATTATCTCATTTACAGTATATCGACAACAAAATCATCTCATCTACAGCAAGCTACAGGATAGTTAAACTTACCTCCCATACATTATGCTTCCATCCCTGGTTTCCCACAGTTAAGGCCACAGTTTTATCTGTTATCTCCACAAACACTGGTAAAACCCGAAAAAAGGCAAATCAGACATGCTGCAAGATATGTTATAGGAAAAAAAAAATCATAGGAATAATTCAGGTTTGTTTACGAGGAATTGAAGAACTACAAAAGATTTATTCAACCATCAGGAACCCCTTCTTCCCCCAACAACATCACCTGTCTTAAGATATTTCTGACCAAAACCATCGGTTTCTAGGAAAGAAAATTTCCTAATTAAGCCTTATGAAGTACAAATATCGATGTCATATTTAACTGAAAGTTTGTTTCATAGTATTAGGAGAAACATAAGCATAAATACAGGATGTTGTTGATCAAATAATTCTTACAATCATTGCACAGGTCTGATACATTTAGCCTGACATTTCAACTATTATGCTGTTGCTGATGTATTCAGAACACATGGATGACGTTAAACAAGATTATCTGTAATATGTTGAATTTATAGAAGAAAACGCAATAAAACAACCAACAGTAGGAAAGAATTGGTTGATTTCCGAAAAGGAAACTCTAAATGTTTTATTCTGGAGGGTTCAATTTGAGTAAATTAGTGCAGCAGATTAACAGTACCAGACCTTGCTGTGGATGTGAGTTCTAATCCTGCTATCCTAGTAGTGGAAAAATCTTTTCAGGTTCTAATATGTACACCAGATCCCCAAGTTCCCGCAGCATGATGTGCTTTCAGGAGCCCTCAGAATGCACACTAGGTAGGCCGGAACAAAAATGCTTGTATCAGAGAGTTACCATGACGGCAGTACAGTTGAAATATGCAACATGCCTTCAATCCTTCTAGTTCCATCAACCTGCACAAGATATCAATGAAAGATAGGCCTTAAACTCAATCCAATTACAAGTCCAGTGCTTTGGTAAAAATGAAAATTATAAGTGACAAGTCCAGTGCATTTCTTATCTAAGAGCAATGAAACTGAATCAGTTATTACCCTCTCGTCAAATCTAGGTATCCATGAATCAGTTTTTCCACAAATCGGGAACAATGCAACAAAATTGTGAGGTATAACACTAATAACCCACTGCCTCTTTCAGTAAAATTTCGGATACTATCGTCTTTTGGTTGAGTTCGTTCTTTCACACTATCTTCTTTTTTAACAAAACTTCAAGGTGGATCACAATTATGAGAAGCATTCTTTCCTTCCTGGATTTTGGTACAATTTCTTTCAGATTAGACCATAATATCATAACGTAACAAAGAATCACGAATCTAAAATAATTTTAGAATCACGAACCATTAATAAAATCAACATTAGAGATGAACAATCGGAATTGCTAAGCTACCAAGACCACTCACTGAGCTGATTGCATTTAACCAAAAGCACGCTTTCTCACTTCTCGCTGTGACAGGCCGGGGTGCATCTCAACCGCGGCCACTAGGTCCGGCAAGATCACCAAGTCCATCCGAGTTTTAACTAATTCAGTTAATCTACCCCATCTAATTTTAATCAGCTCCCTTCAATTAATAAGGAGAAGAGGAGTAGGATCGATCATAGACTAGAGTCACGGCCATGGCCCAACTACGATATTTGGGTAGCTTTAATCTTTGTCGTATTTGAATGGAGTCATGATGGTCATATAAATAATTAAATAAATAAAATTAATATTGCCTCATAAATCCAATTACATCATCCCAGTAACACAGAGGAAAATCCCAAGATTTTGCCTCTTTTCTTCTTCCTTCTTCTTCACACAACAACTACTACTACTTCTAACCAGGTAATACTTAGCTTCTAGAATACAGATCATCTCCTTAATAATTAACTCACATGAAGAGGAAGCTAGCCAGACCCACAACAGCCACAATCAGACCACCTTTGAGCCCAGAAGGAGCAGCAGCAGCACCAGTGGTGGGAGCAACAGCAGGAGATTCAGCACCAGAAACCGGGGACGGCGCGAGCGCGGGCGAGACAGCTCCGGAAGGCTTGGTGCGGGGGCTCATGACAACCACAATGAGCTTCTCACCCTTGTCACAGTTGTCCTTCAAACCACTGATGAAGTAGTGTGGGCCAGCCTTGTCCAACACAACCTTGGTCTCATCATTCTTGAGCTCAGCAATTGGGTTTGTTGCGTTGCATGTCATATACGCTTCCCTTGTCACTTGTACCACTGAGTCTTTCTTGCTGTCATACTTCCACACTGTCAAATCAATCAACCAAAATTTACAGTCAGTAAAAACATGAGAAATTTACCCTGCATTTGGTAAGATGTCAGAAATTTTAACTTTTAATCCAATTTTATTTGCCAAATTTGACCTTTTAACCAAATTTCCCAATTTAGAAGGACCCAGATCAGAAACCCAGGTTTAAAATGAAAAAAGATGTGATCTTTATTCAGAATTATTGATTTTAAGAACACCCAGAAACGATTAAGAAGCTTATTAATCACAAGTTCAATTTTTAATGACACACCACAAATTAATTAACCTAATTTTCCAAATTTGAAGTGACATATAGCATGCATTTGGGTAAAATTGAATAAAGATGTGATTTTTTAGACAAATTTCACAAAATTGAAGTGACAGTGAACATGCATTGGGTAAAAAATTGATTTTTGTAATCAAAGTTCACAACTTTAGAATGACCCAGATCATAAACACAGTCTTAAATTGAAAAAAGATTAGATCTTTATTCAGAATTATTGATTTTAAGAAGACCAAGAAATGATTAAGAAGCTTATTGATCACAATTCCAATTTTTAATCACATGCAACAAATTAATTAATCAAAGTTTTGCAAATTATGAAGTTTTAAGTAAAATTATCAGCTCCAGTACACATAAAGTTGATATCTTTGGTGATTAAGAACATGCAAATTAAAGATAATCAGCTCAAAAACATATAAAGACATGATCTTTACTAATTATACTACAATTATAATAGTGAAGAAATAATTACATGCAAGTTTTGAGCAAAAAAATTGAGCAAAAATAGGAAGAATTAAGAAAATCAGATCATACCGAGATTATCCCCAATTTGGAACCGATTTTTCGAAGCCCATTTGTTGAGAGACTCGGCATCAGATGAGGGGACTTTCCATGCATCAGCCTTGCCTCCAACAAGGTGATCTCTCGCCTCGGCGAAACTCGCCAAAACTACAATTGCCAAAACCAGAGAAATTGAGCTCATTTTTGAAGAAAATGCCATTGATTTTTTGAGTGAAAAATTTAGAGCTAATTTTTCCGAAACGTTTCCTTCGAATTTACTTGAGGAGAACAAAAAACGTTTCTTTGGTTTTGCTTATGGGGAAGAAACGAGGAGGGAGATTGAGAGTGAGAGAGAAGTGTGTTGAAGAAGTTTGAGTGATGTGTGTCGAAGAGGAATGGAGGTGTGTGTGATTTATAGTGGGGAAGAATGGGGGCAAAAACTAGCCGTTGTGAAGAAGGGGGTTTTTCGTTTTTGAGTGAGGAAAAACAGGGTTTAGTGGGGTCCCCAGGTTTTGACTGACATTTTGAGGGATTCAGACGAATTATGGCTGTTTTTTGTCCGTTAAAAGGTAACGGCTAAAAAATATGAAATGAAGAGAAAACGGTAAAAAGAGGTTAAGCTTAGCATAACGTTTTTGTTGCATTTGAGCTATGTGTGAGAAACTTGTGTTATACATTAACGTTGTAATTGCCAATTTGGAATGTTGACATTTGTAAGGTTCGAGTACCGTTAGTGACTATGAGCTCTACCATATGAACTTTTAGAATTATAACTTGGTTCGATCCATTTGGCATGTTGGGATTTATTTGGTTTCGTTTGATTTATGGCATCCTACTTTTGAAGAAATAATCGTTATACATTTCAAATTACAATGCACGCACCTAAATATCTTGTACATGTACCACAGTCCACCTCCAATCCAAGCCAAATGTAACACTTATCATTTTGGTCCGATCCCAACGAAATGTAACATCATTATTGGCAATTGAGTGTTACGGAATTGTTTCTTAGATCAAATCTTCAAATTGTGAGGGGCATGATTACTCACCACTTATTAAGAGTTCAGTTACGCAAATATTATCCCAAATTCGAATTTTATATCCTCCAGAATAACAAATTGAAACTCAAATCTATCAGAAAGCTTCAATGTTACACTTGCTCATACCTGAACTTGTCCCATACATGCATTACAAATGGGCCACTGGCCAACAACTTTCCTTGGGCCGTCGTAGCACGCGAAGCCCCACAATATAAAAGGTAAAGCATAAACTTCGGAACATCCTCAATTCCAAAGCCTAAAATAAGAAAAACACATGTCACAAAAACATCAACCCAAACATAAACGTGTCAAAAGCCCACATCCCACGTCCTATAATTTTGCCACGTTCATTTTTCTTCAACTCCCACATTTCATCCAACTTTTCAACTACACAACTAAAATCAAGCATAACCACAAAAACACAAAACAAAACAAAACGTAAGAGCAAAGCTAATTAGTGTAATAGAAAAAAGTTGTAAAACACACAAAATTTTCAAGTTATTAATCTAATTGAACATGTCTTGGGGAGGAGGAGATAGTAGTGGGCCGGGAGTGAAGCTTGATCGGGAGCCAAACACGGGCGGTGATCAATCATGGAGGAAAAACGCGGACACACACAAGATGAGTCCTGAACAAGTTAAGGCCGCGGGGGTCGAGGCCTCGAGGCGACCCCCGGGCCATAACCCTGGTCAGGTCTTGCACCAGCGCGGGCAATTGCCCTTCAAAGTTCCCACCATGGCGCTCGCCGGGTTCGCCATCACGGGCCTTGTTGGGTACGGTGTCTTGTACTCTAAGAAGAAGTCCGAGGCGGATGCTATAGATGTGGCTAGGGTCGCTACCAACACGGCCGGACCAGAGAATACCGACTTCCGTCCTAAGAAATAATTCGTGTAACATTATTATTTTATATTTTCTGATATGCATGCAAGTTTAGATAAGTTTGTCCCACATCGAGAATTTCATTATGGGAACTACGGTTAATTAGTGGCATTTCCATTTTGTAGTACGCTTTTGTTACATTTTGGTGCTTGGTTTCTAGTGATGCGAGCTATGCAATTAACATATTGACTACTACGTATTTGTCTTTGATCAAATTATGGTGCCATTTTGGTTTCAATTTGTTTTATTTTGAGGGCCAGGGAATTGGTTCTTGAGTTAGATCGAGTTCCACCAAAGCCGAAATACTCGAAAATGTAATGAAATCTAAACATTGCCGGAGTAGTATATATTCGGCAATGTTATATTGGATCGAATAATTGATCGAGTTCCACCAAAGCCAAAATGCTCGAAAATGCAATGAAATTACATATGGACTACTTTCGGAGTGGCATATTCGGCAATGTAGCTACGAAATTGGTAAAGTGCCCGTGAAAAAATGCTACGGAAATTATCCGGAAAACAACTAATCGACAGCATTTGTCCAAAATAAGTCACCTTGTTAACTAGAGTAGTAGCAATCGCATGTAAACCTTGTAACAATCTAAACTCCCTAACCCTCGGAATTTGATTCTCTGTCCGGAAACCCTCGCGTTCAGACGTCGAGCCACGAGAGTTGAGAATACAACGTCGGCATCGAAATTACCCTTATTTACGATACCATTTCACGGTAAGGGCGAAACTTCTGTATATTAGCCGTGGGTTTGGTTATTAATTTCCTCCCGATTTCAATCAGTACATTAGTGTCATTTTGCGCGAATTCGGTATTTCTGCTCCTTGCCATGGATAAGGTATATACATGAACGTTCAATTTCTACGGAATGGTCTCATTTTTTTGTTACGGTTGTTTATGTAATAATGTTAGTTTTGTCGGATTGCGTCTTGTACAAATTAATGAGAAATTGAGAAGTCAATTACGAGAGAATTGATCATATCCCATGTTACATATGACGATTCGAATTAGCCGATAATCAGTTTGAATAAGGTTTGGTTATTGTTTGTTGTTGTTGCTTGTCTGATTGTGTAATTAGTAATCACCTTCATACTGATTTTTGTGTGATTAATTTGACAATCTACGCTTCTGCTATTAGGATCGGATAATATAATAATTAGCGATAATCCGATGTATATAATAAATCATCATGATCTGACGAGACTTGTTACATGATGTACCGAGTGAGCACTTGAATGGTGAACATCTAATGAATTGTTTGTTTGTACGTGTGCATCATGCAATATTTCTCTTTGTTAATCCGAGTTTATGTTGTTTTGTGTTTTTCAGCAGCCTTCGAGTTTGCTTGTTCGGAATTGTGATGACGCTGATGATGTTGTTGAACGCATGGATTGTTGTAAATAAAGAGTATATCAATCAAACTTAGCTCAAAGGAATTGTTGTGCCGAGATCACAAAGTATCTCTGTACTTAAAGACGATTCGCCGAGCCACGGTGCAAGATCCTCAATGACGGTCGCCCTCCATGTTACACAACACCGAACCTCTTCTGCACTAAAGAACCCCGGTTGATATAACAGATCCCGAACGCCTCTCCTATGCTCAAACCACACTATCGAACCCTTGGGACTTTATGAGAATTTATGAGATGATTATTATGTGTTTCAGAGGCCAGGACTTGCTTTGTATTTATAGTTGTGAAAATAGCTAAAGACGTTCTAGGGTAAATAAGGAAAACGCGTGAATCCTGCCGACATGGGCCCGCGGTCCGCCGCACTGCTACTGTTTGTTCTCGCGTTTTCCTCTTTCACGTCACTTGCTATTTTGCCATACTTCCATACCACAACCATATACACTTAGCTTGGAGATTACTCCAACAACCCCCCACTAATCGACAAGCATCCTGAGAATAATGACCATAGAGGAGACATCCGAAGAACTTCAGGCAAATGTACCGATGTCTAGAGACTTGAATCAACACACCGTGGAATTAAGGCTCGCAGTCATACCCCAATTGGTAACTTCAGTTTTGAACCAAAGAGAGGTGACATGAAAGCACCACCCAACCCACAACCATCCATCCTACAAAGGACTTGTTATATCGCTGGCATCGTGACTATCTCACAAGTGTAATCTAACGCATTTTTGATGAGGCCTAGCGTAATACCTGGATTTCATTGAACGGTCTAGGGAGATATCACTTTACTCCCATAGGATCGGCCATGCAAGAGAGACTCGGTCTCAAATGCCATATGTACGAGGAAGCCATCATTGTCACTACATATGTTCCACATTCAACTAGGTGGATCTCATTGAGTGTGCTATCCTCACACCACCAATCAAGTGAGGTGGGAATCACCCGCCACCACTATGGATATGAGTCCATTAAGAGCTCAACGCTCATCCTAAACACTAGATAGAAACGCACTTCATAAACTTTAGAAAATACTGTAATTTTCAAAGTGATAAAGCAAATGGAGAAACTTTATTAACCATGAACCGTAGTAATGTACCCTTTGAACTCTACAATGTATAGTAGGATTCCAAAACTAAATATTCAACTAAGTGATCCAAGCCCCATTTCTTTAGCAGTTGCAATTACTGCTTTCCTACTCAGGCCTTTTGTCAATGGATCCGCTATATTCTTTTCCGACTTTACATAGTCTAAAGATATCACCCCAGTTGAGATTAAATCTCTTACAACTTGGTGCCTTAGGCGTATATGCCTTCGTTTTCCATTAAAGGCATGATTCTTAGCTACTGCAATTGCAGCTTGAGAATCACAGTGTACACTTACCGAGGGAGCTGGCTTACCCAACATAGGAATGTCAGCCAACAAGTGTCGAAGCCACTCAGCTTCTCGTCCAGCAAGCTCTAAAGCTACAAACTCAGCTTCCATTGTAGATGTTGCAGTACACGCTTGTTTACTGGATTTCCATGAGATCGTACCCCCACCAATAGTAAAAACATACCCACTAGTCGAGTTAACCTCATCCTTGCTTGTAACCCAATTAGCATAACAAAATCCTTCCAGTACACATGGAGCCCCACTGTAATGAATGCCCCAATCAGTGGTACCTTTCAAGTACCTCAATAACCTCCTCAGAACTGACCATTGAATCAAACTTGGAGATTTTGTGTGTCTGCAAAGTCTACTCACCGCATAGGCTATATCCGGTCTCGTGCAATTCATTAGATACATCACACTACCAATAACCTTTGCATAGTCTTCTTGATGTATTGGAGACCCAGCATTCTTAGCTAACTCCACATCCTTCTCAATTGGTGTAGACACCGGACTAACTTCAAATGAGTTGAATTTCTTCAGAACCTTTTCAACATAGTGAGATTGACTCAAAGCTAACCCATTTGACGTTCTGGTGATTTTTACTCCCAGAATCACTTCGGCTTCGCCCAAATCTTTCATCTCAAATTTTGAACTTAGAAATTCTTTAGTCCTATCAATCGACAATTGGCTTGATCCGAAAATCAACATATCATCCACATACAAGCACAAAACAACATAACCAACTGAATCAGATTTAGTGTAAACACAAGAATCACCTTCATTTACTTCAAACCCGAATTCAGCAACTGTAGTGTTGAACTTCTCGTTCCACTGTTTTGGTGCTTGTTTTAGACCATATAATGACTTCACTAGTTTGCATACTTTTCCGGCTTGACCTGGCTCAGCATAACCTTCAGGTTGATACATGTAAATCTCTTCATCGAGTTCACCATGCAAAAATGTCGTCTTCACATCCATTTGATGGATTATCAAGCGGTTGATAGCTGCCAGAGCCACCAACGTACGAATGGTAGCAAACTTAGTGACTGGAGAGTAGCTATCAAAGAAATCGATACCTTGTCGTTGCGTATTTCCCATAGCTACCATCCTCGCCTTAAACTTGTCGATTAACCCATCAGCTTTCAGCTTCTTCTTGAATATCCATTTAGTTCGTAAAGGTTTACATCCTCTTGGAAGATCAGTCAACACCCACGTACGATTAGCCGTTATAGAATCTAACTCACTTTGGATAGCTTCCTTCCAAAACACCGCATCTACAGATCTCATGGCCTCATTATACGTTTTAGGATCTTCCTCCATTATGAATGCATCAACCAATACTTGGGACAATTCTCCTTCCAAAAGATAGTTTCTCACGAAATCGGACCCGAAATCTACTTCTTTACGAGCACGTTTGCTTTTACGAAGCACCGCATCAGACTCTTCGCCGCGCTCCGCCGAGCTTGAGCCGCGGACCGCCGACTGGAGGCCGCAGTCCGCCGTTGCTTGCCCGCGGTCCGCCACGATGCCTCTGTGTCTGTGCTCTGTTTCGCCGCGCTCCGCGTCAAGACCACCGCGGTCCGCGGAAGCGTCTCTGTCTTCTTCGTGAGTTACTTGTTTTTCATCGTCCCTTCTTCTCTTTGATTGTTTCATGGGAAACACATCTTCAAAGAACGAAGCATCCCTTGATTCCACTATGCTTCCAGTTGGATATGAACCCGAACTATCCTGTACCAAAAATCTATAAGCTGCACTGTTAGTTGCATATCATATAAACACATAATCAATGGTTTTAGGACCAATCTTTGATCGCTTAAACGACGGTATCCCCACTTTCGCTAGACACCCCCACACTTTA
>JBBYHQ010014530.1:0-10601 GCA_038382645.1 Spergularia azorica | reverse complement strand
CGAAGTTCCTAGTCGCACACTACCCAATAGGAACACTGCAATCAACTCTTTTAACAAAAGAAATCATAGAGGTCAAGTGATTAACCACGTGTTTTGGACATAATAAAAAAGGCACCAAATTCTCACCCCCCTCCCCCCCTCCCCACTAAAAAAAAGTGGAACTCAAGACAACAACAATATTGGTGCCGTAAAGGCTCCCATGTGTAGCGGAATAGGGGGGCTGATGTCATAGTCTTACTCCAAAACACAAAAAGATTTGTTTTCGAATGAAAAAGATGTGTCAAAAGTAAAAGACAAATAACAAGCTTAAAGCCTTCATCAGCTGTATATGCATAACAAACATTCAGTATACTTCTATCTGTTAAGCCAGCCGTACATCAGGCAGAATCTCGTAAAGGACCCATCTTCGCAAAACAACTTACAAACTTGAGCAAAATGAGCAAGTCATACCTTGAACCATTCAAGTTTCTTTCAGAACCATCCCCACTAAAAGCTAGGGTGGTTTCATTCACTACATCATGTACCCATATTTGGTGCTGGCCAGCCATTGCAATATAAACCTTTTCATTGACAGGGTCAAAACATACATCCCATGGAGAATTGAGAAGCTGAAACAAAAATGTTAATGCTTGTAAACATCATGAATCTTCTGTGGAATGCAACTCAGATAAAAGTTTCATAATCGGAAAGATGTATGAAACAGCAATAATCGATGCTTATAAGAGAAAGAAGTTGCAGTTTTTACAAACATGCCTGAGCCATGCCTTTTCTACCACCTCTGTAATCAGAACCCTTTGTTCCATTTCCAGCAAGTGTGCGTACCACATCATTAACAAAATCAATCTCCCTGAAAGTCAATTACCGTAAGACAATGTCCAACTGAATAGACCAACATATACAGCTAAAAAAATCCCACCCACCTCCATTTTCGATATCTTTCCAAACCTCTCTCTAGCCTGTCATTTTACATAAAATTTACAGATTTCTCCTCACAGATAATTTTATAGTACTGATACAGCTATGATGCTATTCTCTTAGTAGTTCTTTCCTGGGGCAGGTTTCTAATGTGCTGATGACAACTGTACTATTACAAGTTCCACTTGCTAGATCAATATTTCTTGTCAAACCTTGATTATAAATACCTCTCCTGCTTACTAATCATAAAGTCAAGCACTCTAAAACATAGATATATCATCAATTGTTAAAATTAACAGAAAGAGACAAATGCTTCATTTTGCAGAAAGCCACTCAGGAGATTAAAGCAACTAAAAAATATAAATTTGGATGTCCAACCCTTACCTCAAAGCATGATTTTCAGTATCTGCAACATAAAGCACATTTCTTTTTGTGTTGTAAGCAAGGCCCTACAAACAAGCAGCAGCAAGTTTATAGCAAGTCCAGGGAAACAACATACAGCTAAAATTATAACAGTAAAAAACATTGTGAGTAATGGAAAAGACGTGCAATTCATGACCTCCGCAGAATTAGAAGAGATTCAGAGGAATCTGAGGAAAATTGTTCTTTACCTGGGGTCTATTGAAAGTTGCATCATCAAAGTTACCATCACGTAAGCCGTCTTCCCCTGAGCTCCCAACTTGTGTAATATAATTCCCATCTAGATCGGTAACAACCTGCAAATTCAGATATATGATGTTGTTTACTTAAACAAACAAGTGCGCACATCCTGAACTCTAATCAGAATCTTTCATTTAAACGCAGCATAATGTAACACAACAACGTCAGAACTTTTTTTGAATGTCAAGAAGAATTGACGAACTGTAAGGGAAAGAGGAATTAGGGGGGGGAGGGGAGTGAAAAAGAAGAGCACAAGCATCCTCATATATCGACAGCTTCACACAAGGCATTTGCCTAAACAACCGAGTGAACAAATTTTTGTCTGACTTCTTTGAGTCGTCAAACGGCCAACTCCTCATTGGCATTTTCTTTAACATGGGGTCGCATGGTAATAAGGCAGATATGCAATCTGTTTCATATGTATTCGAACAATTAAGCATTCATATGGCTCAGAGAAGAAATTATGGTGCAATACCAAATTATTTCCAGTACTTTTCAGACCTTTCAAACTATTCAAAAAGCTTGAAACAGCGATCCACATACACCCTAACATATGAATACCTGTACGTGTGACAGGAATAATGGGGGTAAGAGAAACATGTATAGGTGAGATAAAACTCACAATACGATTGTGGTTACTGTCTGAGATGAACAGCCTGTTATTTAAGGTATCCACCGCCAGCTTTCCGGGGAACTTCAAGGGAGAGGTGAGCAATCTTGGATCATTATCTCTCTCCAAACCCAAAGGCAGTGGAGTGTCATCTAACATCTTCCTTTTACCATAGAACAAAAGAGCTGCTTCCACAATATCTTCAAGGTCCTATACCCAAAGTAAACAAAACTGAATGTAAGTGGTTACTCAGTTTTAAGATAAGGTAAATCTTTTAATAGGATCAAAGCAAAAGATGGGAATGCAGAATCCTAGAGAGGTGTGGGTGTGTGGCAGAGCAGTGACAAGACAATAACTGCGGCAGATAGGGCAGATGTTCAAGTAAAAAGCGCTATGGAAAGATTAGAATCATCCTGCTGATGAGCATCCCAAATAACATAGACACGGAAAAGAGTGCTATATGAACAAGTAGATTAGGGCTGATGGTACCTTCCGCCGACCCTCTCCTGAAATTTGTGCTATAACTCTACCCGTAGGTCCAATAACAGCGAAAGTTGGCCATGAATTAACCCCTAGCTCACGCCATAAATACATGTCTCCATCATTCACTACCTGTATACACATGGAAACAAGTGTAATTTGGATTTGACTTTCATAAAAGGATATGGGTGCAAATATGATCAAGGATGGAAGTTAGCAGTGATAAATATCAACAATTAAAGAACCATTGTATAGGCAAGGGCCACACATATAAATTATTTGTTCTATGCAAAGAAAGCAGACAGTTTCCTACCACAAATATAGCCGAGCATGCAAATCATTTGTCACATCACCAGGAATTACAGAGGCCTACATGGAAGACTAGAAGCAAATAGAATTTAAAATACTCCTTATATCCAAGAATGACCAATAACTTTCAATGAAAAATAGTGCTCCTATTAGACTGATCCAACTTGCTCCTTATAAAAGATGTTAATGCATGTAAATAAACAAATGACATAACATAGAAAATGATCTTCATTTTAGAGTTAAACCAAAACGAGATAGTGGTTAGGACGGAGGGATTATATGTCTATGGTGACTTGTTTGCGCTCCATCCGCTTAAGAATAGCAATAGGTAAAACGGCAAGAAAAAACACAGACAAAAAAAACTACTTTTTTGGCGAAATGCAGCATTAAGCTTACAGGGTGGGTAATTCCATATCTCAGGACCGCATTACGAATTGCTTCCGAGTCTTTCTCATTGTCAAACTTGGCAGAATGTACTCCAACGACAGTGAACTGCAATTACGAGTCCAAGAAAATTAACCCAGAACACAGATACCATTCCCAAGTCAAAGAACTATCAGAAGTAAAATACAATTGAAATGGGCACAGAGACCATTCCCAATGCTGAATAGATGGCCAAATAGCTGGCTCACACAAATGCGATGAGAGGTGAAGGAGGCCTCTAAAGCACATAAAAGACAGCATGATCACTTGGAAAAATAGAGCCATAATTATAATTATACTCTGGTGATTTGAAGAGCTGAGATAAGGTCTGCCAAAAATATGGTTGTCATACATCTACTGAAAAGATTGAACAGAGCAGAAGTTCATATAACCAATGAACTCCCAAGAATTTAAAATCAATGTTCTTGCTCGGAAAACCCGTTTGTTCCCAGAGCTGCAATTCAACATTCTGAAGCAAATAATATCAATTTTTTTTGTTTATATATTTAAAGGCAGACATTGTTGTTTTTGAGATATGAAGTGTACCAACACCAATTATTACTGCAATCATAAGAAGTCAAGCTTTGAGTGTCAACTAGAAACTATCAGAAAATGTAGTTCACATTTCACAAGCATGATATACATGTATACAAAACTCACAAATTCACACAGTATGGGGTTAAGATGTAAGATTATAACTGTAGTACTCTACCGCCATCCCGTTGTACTTCTTCTCCAGAAACTCAAGATCAGGCAACACATGCATACAGTTTATGCAGCAGTAGGTCCAAAAATCCAAGACAACGACCTTCCCTTTTAAATCCTACAAAAAGGTAAAATTGATTTAAAATAGCAGTAAACTAAATAACTCAAGAAAGTTTTCTACGTACCTAACATACTATGATTGAACCTAATACTCCGCAACAATCTTACCAATTCTTATATCACTTTTTTTAGGTCCCCGTTCAATACCCCAGGAGTATGAACAAATTTTCGACCCTTGAGAGTAAACATAACTGTCCATGACTAACCAGGAAAATAGGAGGGAGAGTTATAAAATTCAAATAAATATTAAATGTGCAAGTGGTGGTCACTTTAGCCAACTGGAGCCAAGACAGGCATAACCCAAATTATTAACCAGCAACCATCCATCACCTATTTCTAAAAGAGGACTGAATAGCACATGATGATGTATAACAATTTTGCCCAACAATAAGAAAGTGTCCCAAAGGAGTGTTGGAAGGAATATGGTTTAATAAAAGTGTTGAAAAAAAGAACCCTATGGTGATCAGCAGATAAAAATGAGGCTAGAAGGATAGCTCACCCTGCGGAATTGAAGGGGAGCTGAGTTTAGCCAATCAAGTCTAGATGGAAACTCGGGCACAGTAAGAGCATTTCCCCTACAAGAAAACCAATAGCATTAGCAATTAAGCCTAAAACAATTTCATAGGAAGACCATTTTAAACAAGCCATATATGGTTATTCCCCATCAGTAACTTTGAAGCATTCTAAATGAAAAATATGATCTAATTTAAAAAAAAAAAAAAAAAAAGTAAAATATATGATCACCTCTTTTCAAGATCAGATATGTAATTGACAAACTGTTGTACCCTGCCAGAACGCGAGTTGCCTATAAGCAAATCGGGAGGAAATAGGTTAATTTCAGTCATTACTAAAAAGAGACACGGCCACAGGTAAACAGACATATATGACTCATATCATCAGCTCACCTTTCTCTACCATATTTCCTCACAGGCTACTTTGTCTTTTACACTCTCTTAATCCATTTAAATTTTTCCTACAAGTCTAAAAGACTGAAGAGATAGACGCTACAGTGCTCGTCAGTCACCACTTAAGTGTCTAGAAGACTCCGGCATAAACCGATGACCTTTGCCTACGAAACACTATGACAAAGAATTCTTGACAAATTCAGGTTGAGCTGTTTCAAAAAGTTTCTAGCGAGATCCCTGAGATATACTATCTTTAACCCTGAAAACGAACATCAGAACCTTAGTTCTCAGTGATATGATCGAATAACATTTCAACCAAGAAAGTCCACGTAAAACGTTTAGCCAACAAAACTGGCATGACAATCTCAAGTAATCCGGATTCTGGAACATGGTAAGTGAGCAATCCAATTTTTGAAAACAGAGCTTAATAAGCCAACTAACTAAATTTTGTTAGATCAAAGATTTACCTGCATTTGGATCAAAACTAGGACTGCCCACTCCAAATATTGAATTCCAAAGAGCTTTTGGTGATGCATATTGCATTGCCTGCAAAATCAAAACAACTTCCATAGACATCCAGATTAGAATAACACGAAAGCTATACCAGCTAGGATATCCCCGAAAGATACATATTCAGTTCAATCACAGTGCATGTTGTCCTTTTTAATGGCACATATGTCCAACAGGACCACTGTATATCTTGTCATTGACTGATCATGTTATTTTCGGTATATATCATCAAGGACTTTTGGTCTTCTATATATTGCACCCTCGTCATTATACAGCTGAGCTTTTTATACATCTAATATGCAAGAATTCTGTGCTGTGATCTCCTACGTCTACATCAAGGTTCAGGCTAGCTCTACCTTCCAGTTTGAGACAGCAAAGAACAAGCAGGATAGAGAAACTCCTAAACTGCCATATTTGACAATGTTTCGCCTGGAAGCCTGCAACCTGTCCGAGAGTTAGTTCCAGAGCCTGGAAAAATATATAGTCCAATAAGCTGAAAATTGTCTTGCCAAAGGCAAGGGTTTAGAGTTCTAGTAGCTCACCCAAAACCACACTTCTTTGTTTATCTAAATACACAAACAAACTCTTAAAACACAGATGATCAGTAAACACTCAAAAAGTCATAATGTTGAATAAGTTATGATACTAAAATATGCTAGTACCAAGAATTCTCTTTCATCCACTCTAAAATAAACGGGAAGAATAAAAGATGTAACCACGATACGAGCTGAAGGGACGTCAAAGTCAATGCTCACTCTTTAAACACTAGACTAGAGTATCTATTCCAGACGACCTTATCAAGATATGCGCACGAAACCATTCAAACAACAAAAGAATGATTTTGATAATCTTAAATGCCGTACAAAGTGACTGAAAAAGAAACCTCTAAACCTAAATTTGGTACAGCAGAATTATTCATGCATCTCACCATCTACCACGTGCACCCACTCCTCATCCAGGCAAGTTCATAAATTATAAATGAATCACGTAATGATCAAATAAATCTCATGAAAATTCTGATTCTGGGACGAGCTAAGTAGCTTACCCTAAGAACGAAAAGGATTTCTTTGCTTCACCCTCAAAGGTTGCTCCTGTCTGTGGTAAGGAATTAACAAAACGTGATGCCTGCAACTTCTCATCTGCAATGCCATTCACTTATCAGATTTTTTAAGAAGATTAATATTTAGAGTTACATGTAACAAATGTCTGTTGAGGAACAGATAGCCACTCTCAGGAATAAAATACACAGAACCACTAAGGTTGAGACATCCTGTTTTCAAATTTTCAATCATGTGATGGAGGCTCAACTGGCCAAAATTGAGGCCACAAATATATGACACCTCAAAGTTGAATTTAAATTTACAGTAATGTCAAATGAAAGACATTGAAAATCACTCTTGGAACTACATACTATAACGGCCAGATCCACCACTGATGACATCATCAAGCGTGATATTCCCTATGTCCTTCCTGATGAGTGATGGAGCTTCTGTTGCTAGTGTCTCTTCTGATAATGTAGTGGTCACAACTATACACCTGCCACCATCAAATTGTCGATAAGAATTAGAGAAAATTTGATACAAACAGATTCAACCAAGGCACTGTCCAGAAAGGACATTGAAAGGGCAAAACTTCTAGACATTGACCTCATTTTGGCGGCGTTAGCTGCTTGTAACCCAGCAAGTGCATCTTCAATCACAACACACTAGCACCAAACACGTTTTAGAAACACACAAATCAGACAATTACGCAACATTTATATAATAGGTAACAAGGCCAAACTTCAGAACTTATGTTACAGCAGCCCCTCTCTAGAATAAGAAGGATATAAATTCGACAGGAGATCCTAGAATAAAGGTTCTACCTCACTCTGTGGCACATTCAGTATCTTTGATGCAGATATAAATATATCAGGAGCAGGCTTTAAATTCTCAAATGCATCAGCTGACACAATAGCATCGAACCTGCAAAATATGATAAAAGCAAGACTTGAGGAACAAGAAAACATCGAATCCACAGACAATTTGATTATCCTGGTGTAGATGTTTATTCAGAAGCAGAGCAGATCTGGAACGGTCGAACTTATTGAAAGAAGATAGTGAAATTCCTTGCATAACTTCCCCTCCTCTCGGCCCCCGTGCGAATGGGCGGATGTTATCGACTTAGGCAGGATAGTGGTATATATCAAGGTCCAAGATATTTAACTTCATGCTTTTAATTTGTTCCGTGAACATGACTCAACTGTTACAAACATTAAAAACAATGTGGTTCCGTAACACCATTTCATTCAACTTCTTATCACAGTACATGCATTAAATTTACAACATAGATAAGATACAAGAACACGTTGACATGATTGAAGCATTACATGATCAAGATAGACGAAACCAGAGGACCAATGACAATTTCAAACAGATAATAAAGTTGGAAAAACAGAACATAACGTTCAGACATTCATGACTCTTACAGTTCAACAGGCAAGCCAGCAGCAGCCAAATTGGCATCCACCTTGATACGATCGGCACTCGAGGCAACAGCAACTTTCAGGCCCTTATCTTTGCACTGTGTTTTGAAAGAAAAAACTAAGCATTCTATGGCAACTCTTATGTATAGCACAATTTTAAGATTATTCAAATAGAATCACACCTGAGTAATGAGTTCAAGGGCACCTGGGAAGCCTATTCCAGAATTCGGCTTTGCATACTGAAACGAAAATGTGTTGTAAGATTTAGTGCTAATCATTAAAAGACCAAAGCAACTGTAAATCGATTCCTAATGATGCGGATGCTTAATCACCTTCTCCAGATAAATTTCGAAGAACCTTTTCTTGGCAACATCCGTATCAAAACCCTTTACACCTTTAGCTTGCGCAACTCCTCCCAAAAAATTTGCTTTGCCTAAGGAGTTATTCACACAATTCAAAAGTTAATGCTATTACTCCCTCAATCCAACAATACAACAACATAAATTACATGGTTCAACACTTCCACGAATTCTTGTGTGAGACATTCTCATCCTAATCCTAGCCACGCAGCAACAGTACTTATAGGTCTTATACTAGTACTCGCCATTTCCAACAATACAAACACTACATAACCTTAAATTTCTCGCTTATGCACTAAACTAGTATTCGTTCCTTCCAACAATGCCACAACATTAATCATGTGGTTCAACACTTCCCCGAATTCTTGTGTGAGACATTCTCATCCTACTATCCTAGCCACGCAGCAAGAGTACTTATACTAGTACTCGCCCCTTCCAACAATACAAACGCTACATAACCTTACATTTCTCGCCTATGCCCTAAACCAATACTTGCTCCTTCCTACAATGCAACAACATTAATCATGTCATTCAACAATTCCGCAGATTCTTGTGTGAGACCGTCTCATCCTAACCACTCGATTAAGATTACTACACCGCCTAAATTATCACTAATCAACTCCTACTCATACATCATGTATATTTGCACAGAAATTATAGCGAACGAAAATTACATCATACATTCCTAAAACGCGGTAATTTTACATACGATAATTTCATACCATACGAAACGTATAATATTCGCAATCAATTACTCTCTCAAATTACTCGGAATTGCAACAGTTTGACTTTGACGATATTTAAAAATCCAAATTTAAAAAGAAGATTAATTAACAGAAAAAATATACTATAATTAGAAGGTCGCAGTATATACCAGTTCCCATAAACGGCACGAAATCGTCGACGGTGACATCAACGCCCATTTCGGCGAAAACATCGACGCCGGCTCTTCTAGAAGGTTCCTCACTATAACAGAGAACTCCGTCCATGTCGAAGAGCACCGCCGACACTTTACCCCATCCTATTTCGCCGTCGTCGTATTCTACAAGCTTCCTTTCACTTTCCTCAACCTGCGCGCAAACCGGCGTCGTTCTGATCGTTCTCCGGGAGCGCAATCCGGCGGTTCTTGTCCGCCGGTTGACGGCGGAGATTGATCGGAAGGTGCGGAGGAGAGATAATTTTGAGCGTGATGGAGAAGAGAGAGATATGAATGGGGCGGCGGCGGTAGCGGTGGCGACGGCGGTGGTTGTGAGGCGTAGCGTCATTTTTTTGCGTTTTCTCTCTCCTCGAGAGTTGAGTGAAAATGTTGTCAGTTGTGTGGCGGGGAATTCGGCGGCGTTTTTTTATTGAATTTATTTAATTTTATTAAGGTTGATAATACCTATATTACCCCTGGAATGTTGAGGAAATTTCGTCGAGGTTGGGGCACTGTTGGTGGAATAAGGGCCAAATTGAAGGGTAGTTACGGTAACGGAAATATTAATATTTTGGTGACGCACAATATTTTCCTTATCCGAAATAGCAGTAGATTTTTCTTCGAGGTATTCAGAGTTCCACTTCTGACATTTGTGGATAGGACAAACTTTGAGCCGTATCAAGAAGCAGCAATAAACGATACTACTAACATAATTACGTAGTAACGTCTTTTCGACTTCCTTGTTTGCGAGGAGGCAAATATCATTCGTAGAGCTGATAATTCGAAAAACAAAAGGGAAAGCATTGGAAAAAAAAAATTTGAGATCAGCATTTTCCGTATTTGGGAGAAATTAAAATGATACTATACGTTGATACTAGTAGCAAATAAGTATAAAAATTCAGAGATTCCATGAGATAGTGAGCATAAAAAAAGGAGATTACAAGTTTACATCAGGAAACAATTTGCCTAACAAATCAAGTCAAAAAAACTTCCTTAATAAGTTTGAACATGCATAACCTAATTATCATATATTTTGAAAAATTATTTGGTAAGATGATGATTAGCAAAATTTTGAAGAGATGTCTGCGGACAAGAGCCTCTTGTTACTTCTTTTCGCATTGCTGACCTTGTGCACCATAGCAGACCCATCTGTTGGTTATGCTCCAAAATAGTCAAGATTAGTTGTTAGAAGTTCCTGAATTATAGCCACTAATTTGAATAATTA
>JBBYHQ010014509.1:0-10603 GCA_038382645.1 Spergularia azorica | reverse complement strand
TAACTCCACACAAACACCATAACCACCACCACCACAATTCATCTACCACCACTACAACCACTCCATCTCCACCATCACACCTTAACTCATTCCTTGAAACCCAACACTCCTACATCTCATTATCTCATAATTACTGTATTACCATTCTCTTTCATTGTCGATAATTGTATTTACATTCATCAAGTGTAACCTACAAGACGAAATACAACTACAAGAACTACTAGAAGTACTTGGCGGGATAACAAGCTCCCCCCGTGGTTTTTCCCCTCATTTATAGGGTTTTCCACGTACAAAAATATCATTTGTCTCTCTTTATTTTATTCTTTCGCATTTGTTTTCGTTGATATACTTTTATTCGTGTTTAGTTCAATTAAAGTTAGTCCAGTAAAGTCTTCCCGTCAGATCAGTAATCTGTCTGTCAATTCGTCATAGTCAACCTGACAAGGTAGACCTGTCTGACACCCGTTTATCCGACAGAGTATACTAGTATGTCCAATGAGGTCTACCCGTTTGTCCATGGATTTTAGTATGTCTGTCTGCCAACATAACCGGTTTGTCAATCAAGTCTGTATGTCTATCCGACTACTTGCCGGTCAAACAAGGTCGACCTGACAGAATTAACCCGTCTACTTATTATTGTATGCCCGTCAAGCTGTTAGAGTCTATCCTCCTGTCTCTCATATAGAGAACCCTTCTAGAACTTGCGGCAGCAAGTTGGCTAGTTAACCCTCATTTCAAGTATGTCCGACAGATGAAGTTTTTTACCAAAACAGGTGCCATCTTCATCTTCAGTATCTTCGGATTGTGATGCTAATAATTTTTGCCCCTAGTTTATTCTGGCACTTGTTCTTACTTGTTGAATTGAAGAAAGCTTCATTGTTACGTTAAACAAGCTTTCCGTTCTAAAATTCCGTCCAAGTGTGGTATCGCTCTCAGCCTTGGTACTTAAGATGTGTTGGTGTGTTTATCGAACTGTGCCATTTAAGAATTTGTTGATGCGAGTGCAGTGTGATGCAATATTAATGTTTTATCTTTGCTCTCTTCATTTGGGTTAACGGAATCGCAGTTGAGTGCCCTTCTACTCCAATATTTTGACCTTTAATGTTGCTACTGTTCTCAACTAGTTTCTTATTACTACGTACACGACTTTAGTTAAGACTTAAGATATACTTAAAGAGAATAAAATATCTGTTTGGCAAAATGACTTAACTTTCATTAACAGGATACGTACAACTTATATACTAATTAAAAGAGTAAAGCTAGGGATTTCTACCTTAATTACATTGATTGAGTAGCTGGAAATTAGGCTAAGAATAATATCTAAATACAACTAAATTGATAATAATTGATACAACAAATTTCTAAGAATCAGGAGATAATGTATACTAATTAATTATGGTTTATGCTGATTGACCCTATTGTCCAAATACCTCGGCCTCCTCTCGGAATCGGACCCTTTTCATCTTCACGCTATGTCCCTCAACATAGCAAATGTTGTTCACCGACTTCCTCCTTTCCGTCACCAAATCACTCCCACGATACTCCTTGCGATTACCTTTCGGTGTCAATAAGCTCAAAGCAGTGTTAGCACGAGCTTTAGAAACATCGCTCTCAACACTGTCATAATAACAACAGTCATAGGGAAAAGAACTTGGTGAAACTTTCAACGCTGTGATTTCCGGCCTTGATGAAACTTCAGAAACATCTCTATAATCACAGTCGAGATCAGTCCAATCAGAAGAAGAACAGCTTGATGAATCTTCAGAAAAATAGCTAAATTCATCACTGTCGGAACTATAAAAATCATACGGCGACCAATTTGGTGAAGCTTCAGAAAACTGAAGGTCAGAGTTTTGTTGATCAGAATTATTCCCAACAGCAACAACGTCAACCTTTCTGATGCTTTTTCGGCGTGTTTCGAAATCGTGGTTGTGTTGTTTGGAGAAGAAAGCAGAGAAAGGCGCTCCCTTTCGGCCAACAGTACCAAGATCAGTAAACCTCTTCTTCAGAAAACGAGAAACTTTACTACTGCTCAACAAAGGCCCAATAACAGTGGACAACATTTGAGCCATTTTTGTCATCGATTCAAAATTTAATTTTATAGGAAAACAAAGCAACAATCGATGAAAAATATTATGCAGATTAAAGCTCTTAAAATTGAAGAATTAAGATTGTAAATAATGGGTTTGTTTCAATTATTACTGATTACTGAATGAATTGCTTGTAGAAGACGTACGCTGATTATATAGAGATTGTGAAGGCGGTTATTAATCAATTGGTTTTTGGTAGTTCTGATTTTGGAAAGTCGTCAATTTACGCGGCATATCCAGCTGGGATTTTCGCGCGCATTCTAGCCGTTACTCCAGGTTTGATTTATGGACCTTTCTAAAATACAAAACCAAAAGCGTGGAGTAATAGTATTTGAAATTTGAACCGTTGCCAAATTATGGGAAGGTATCAACAAGTAGTTAGCTGAAGTAAGAAACAAGTTCGCCAAACTGAAGATTATTTATTGAGCAACTCCACTTAATTTTAAAAGATTTAATGAGTTACTTTATTTGCATGCGATGCTTGTTTAGTAGAGGGTCAGAGAAACTCCTTTAAAAAGAGATCGCTTGGGTTGAGGTTCGATTTTTGTGGATGAGAAAAGTGTCGGGTGATATTTCTTGTGTTTAATTATTAGACCTTTGGAAGTTTGGCCAACTACATACCTATTGACGTAAATGGACGGTTTTGATGGAAATGACCGCGGTCTTGTAACTAACTTTAATTTTAATGCAGTGGCTTATTATGGATTTCATGCCGTGCAAAGCAATTGCGTGGAATCGATGATTATGACTAACTATCTAAAAAAGGAAGTTCACCTGAATCACTAAATCAAACAAATTATACTTTAGTTATTCATAATGTAAATGAGGTAAATAATTAGTCTAGTTGATAGAGTAACACGACATAATAAAAAAAATTAAAAAAAAATGTAGAGACAGGTCAAGACACAGCAACTTGGTCAGACAGCAAGTTGATCAAGCTCCGGGCATCATTCAAGCTGACTCAGCATTCCGGCAACCAATCACAACAGACTATCAACCAGCTCAGCCAATCAGAGATTAGTTAGACGTCACAGTTGACACGTAGGATTGATAGTCAAAGCTAGTCAAAGTTTGTTATGAAAGTCAAAGTTAGTTATTTTCTACAGTCAGCTAGTTTGTTAGAAGCAGTTGCTAATTATTTGTATAAATACATTCATATCTTTGTAAATTCATTCTTAAGCTTTTATGAAATAAATTCCAATATTGATATTTTGTCTGAAGCTTCACCTTTACACTTCAATGGCGTAAACCTCTAGTTTCTACCAAAAAAAAAAAAAAAAAAGACGATTGGAGTGCCTGTCTATTATGTGAGAAAAGCAGTGGTACATACATTGCTAGTTTCTAATGAGTTAGACAAATTGATGCTAAGTTAAACAAAGAAGTGATGATTAGACTAGACATTGTCTCTTAATAGATTATGCATCCGAGTAATATATGGAGATACAAAATTAGCCAAGAAAAACAAAGTAACCAGAACAGCAAATAGCATTATAACAGCAGGAACAAAAAACATTACATTTAGTGTGTTTTTGCATAAATCAATTATCAGAAATGGTATTACTTACAACTTGTAAATACAACCAAAGCAATGTACTACGCCCACGAACAGACTATTTTTGTTCTAAATTGATCAACTATACCGAATATAATCATATTATAGGCATAAAACCAAGGGAGATAAGACGTAAAAGTGATTTACATTATATTACAAATTAAAATTGAGTCACATGTATGCAAAAGTACTCATCTTTCTCCTCACAAAACCTACATAGTTAACCATATCATACAAGTCTTTGAAGAGTTACTGATGATTTCCTTAAGAAAAAAAACACACGCCAGGAAGATTCGTCTCGAATAATACGTTATACATTTAGATGGAAAATGCTGAAAAGAACCACGGCATAAAAGATTTAATATAAATTTATTATACTAGAATTCATATGGGAAATGCTGAAATTCTACATGATGGGAGGAGTGGAGGACAAAAACAAGGAAAAATGTGAGTGGGAATGGTACAGAGCAGGGTGAAGTTATACAATCATCAAAACATTGCCAATTACTACAAAAAATCATCATCACTAGAATTAACACTGATTTTAGAGTGTATTACTATACACCTATGTTTATGGGATTTGCGCGTCAAAAGCACAATTAACCAGATAAACAATAAACCTATTACTTCGATCAATAACATGGGATTTGCGCGTCAAAAGCACAATTATCAGCCGTCGCGAACTTGTTGATCAAATCCAAGTTATGATGATCAGCATCATAATCAAATCTGAAATCACCAAAATCAGAAACATCAATCATCAGCTCTGTTTCATCACTGTACTTCTCTGCACCCTGAAACCCATCACAACTTCTCATCATCTGATCATCACCACCCGCAGACTGTGGAGCAGACCACATCTGATCACACCCCTCAAATTCCAGATCATCAAGACTCAACCCATCACCGAAATTACCGTTACAAACAGAAGTACCCACCTGCTGCGTATTATCATTAACTTCTTCCTCAAACTCCACATCATCGAGACTGTAACTTTGGTTATAATCAATCATAATCTTATTATTGTTATTAGCATCACAATCTGAAGTTAATGAAGATGAAGATGGCACCTCATAATTATTATTAAAGCCTGATGATGAATTATTAGAAGAACCCACGGCGGACTTGATCAAATTCATCCTTTGATTAATTTCATCGATTTTTCTCGACAAAACGCAATCCAAATCATTCAAAGCGTCCAATCCCATGTTCGGAATATCGATGAGTTGATCTTTTTTGGTGCTCATCATCAATTTATTGTTGACCCCTTTCTCCATCTTCGACCTTCTGAAATACTCGTTTACAATCTCGGAGGGGTCCGATTTAGAGGACCAGGATTGTGGAGGGTTGGGTGAATCCGGATCATAGCAGACCAACAAAACGTCGATGCCGCAGAGCGTGGAGAGCTCAGCGGCTTTCTTAAAGACAGTGCTTTTCCGTGCCCGGAAGTGCTTGTTGAGCTGATCTTGAGCAACAACAGCCATCTTTGATCTGAATGATCTCTCCGAACTTGTTGTTTGTTACACAATAAAGTTGTTGTTGTTGTTGTTGTTGATGATGATGATATGTGAATCGAACCAGCAATCATATATATAGTGTAGTGAGAGGTACACAATGATGTTGGCGGCAAATTGATCAGAACACCTATTAAGGAAAATACGCGGTTTTTTAATTTTTTTATTTTAATGTTTTTAATTATGAAAAAGGAAAGTTTAACGGTTGTTTTTTCTCAATTATTTAATTATTGAAAATTTGCCCAAAATAATCCTAACTTTCACTTGTGTCTTTTCGAAAGAATATACCGTTTAAATCTTCTCGATAAAATCCCAAGTTTAAATCACGTCTTCTCATTTTGTAGTGTCCTAATTGGTAATCATTGATGATGTGATTGGAGTGCTTAATGCGTGAAAAGTAGTAGTAGACTAGTAGTAGAACATTTGGTCTAAATCGGAGATAAGTAGTGTTTTTATTTTCTATAGAAACCATGCTAGTTTCCAATTAGTCATATAAGTTGATACCTAGTTATTGTAAAATCGTGTAATAAAAAGAAATTACTTGAAAAAATTAAAGTTGCAACATTAGAGGTCAAAAGATAGGAGTAGAAGGGCGCAAGACCAGTGAACGTATATAACATCTACGACAAATGATTATAGCTTATAGTAGTTGAATCATTTAGTAAAAGCTGTCTG
The DNA here is from genome assembly GCA_038382645.1 of Spergularia azorica. Classification (NCBI taxonomy): domain Eukaryota; kingdom Viridiplantae; phylum Streptophyta; class Magnoliopsida; order Caryophyllales; family Caryophyllaceae; genus Spergularia; species Spergularia azorica. The sequence continues at coordinate 4,772 of JBBYHQ010014509.1, read as the reverse complement.
TTAAGAGTATGCTTTAGGAACTGTTTCAGCAACTTTCATCTAATTTTTTAGTTTCATATCTTTTGATATATAAGGAATATGGTTATGATTTTTATATGGGTGAAAATTCCATTTTACAAGCTTTCTAAAGACACCTTTTACGACTCAATTGAATCTATGTTGTAGATTTTATAAAGACTCAAAGTTGGGGTGGCAGAATGCGTAACCTACAGAAGAGAGGACTGACTCTGACCTGATGTCACTCAGAGGTCCATATCTCACAAACCATGATGCATTTTTATGTCATTCATTTTTCAGACTAAACCTAAGATATGTAGCTTTATTTTAGTATATCAAGGGCCGAAGGAATCATCTTGAGCAGAAATATATGAAGACTGCAAGAAATAAATTTCTTAATTTCTTTATGTGGTAGACTCTCAATCTCATGACCAATTGCTATGTTAGTGTCACTGAGTATCAATGAGATCTCCATGTAGTGGGAGGTGTTAAAGTAGTGGTGCATTTTTATTGCTTTGTTTTGTAAAGAGGCCTCGTCTCGATCACTATGTATTCATTAGTCTAATTGAATTACATTTGACGGCGAAGACACTTTAAGAAGGGCGAGGTGAACCCTAAAAAAACAAAGGATTGAGCATTCTAAAGGTATCCGGAAAAAGGGTTTGGGGTTCGTTTTCCCTCGCTGCGAATGGACCCCTAACCCTTTTTCCGGTGTACATGATATGCTGAGGAGCGATAGTTAACCACTCACCACCATCTCCAAGAATGGCGGCTTGGCAAGGATGAGAAGATCGACTGCGGTGGTTATTGGGCAATTTGGGCTTGCTTAGGTAGGTGGACGTTGATGATGATTCCAGGCAGTGTGATCGATTATCATGGTGGTTGTATGATGTTGATGGTGGTGGTGGGTAAGGTTAGATGATGAGGGTGACCGGGAACTTACCGAGAGGAAAGGAGTAGCTAAAGTTTGTCTTATGTGCCAATTTTCTTTGCCAATTGGATTTTTCACGCCCCCAACACCTGTTCATGATGAATTGATGATCACCATACCTCGTCTCGCTATGTTATCAGAAGTGGCCAATTATTGCTGAATCGTAGAGCTAGCAATGACGCTATGTTTCGTCACATTTATAGAATAATTTCTATGTCGAACTAAACATATAAATTTGACAGTTCACATGAATTTGGTTATGATGGAAACTTCGAATTATGGTGTGTTGCGAATTGCTACAATAAATCAAACAAAGAGACGGAGTACTATACAGATTTTGTGGATCTTTTTCTCACTAAACATGTCATGAAGCTGCAAATAAGTTGAAGTACATAGAAAATTTAATGTCGCTAATGCCTATTATCAACAATTACAACAACTAATCCGTTGAAGGGCGAACTAAATTATTAGTAGTATAAAACATCAAATCCAAATTACACATTCATATTGATAAACTTTGTTAAAATTTCCTTTCAGGTTCATCGAAACATTTGTTCATGAAATGTCCTATGTATCATGGAACTTGATGTGATGTACAGGAGTTCTACAATCATCGAGAAATTTTGTAATGCAGAAGCTCCAATCTAACTTTCGTCTTGGTGACCTCTTTTTGTTAGAGTTGCTGTCAAGATGTTCCTGCAACAACAAACCATCAATAAATTATGAAATTTTTTATTAATGCGTAGTAGGTAAATAGGCGAAAGTAGTAAACGAGCCCCATACGTTTGCTCATATGTGAAATTAACCCCCTTAACTTTTAATTGTAGTAATTGGCCTCCATATGTTTTCCAATATGTGAAATGAAACCCCACCCAATTTCACACATGAGAAATTCAATATCTGACCAAATTCAATACTATAATGACGCAGTTAAGGGGGTCATTTAAAGTACTGTTTCTTAATCTTCCAACAAATTCAACTAAGTTTGAGCAGTTTGGTCATTTAGTGCGTGGTGTACAGGAAATTGTAATCTCATGAAATTCGAATACCCAAGTTTTAGAATCCCATGATAATTTGTTCACAAAAATGCTCCCTCAAATGTTAGAATGGGAATTTTCAAAGGACTTCTCACTAAGCAAAGGGCACTAGATAAGTAATTTCTTCTATTTTAGTATAAATGTAATCTCTCATGAATTTTGAGTTTCTCAAATTTTTGGCTGACTAAACAATTTCAACTTGTTAATTGGCTATAATTCACAAATTCTTTGGTTTTGCCTACCAAATACTTGATCATTTATCTCACTCAAGGTTGACCCTTACCTTTTCTGTCTTTTGCTTCTTGGTAGGCCGCTTAGGATACAACCCATATTTGATAAAATCGTCCACTTCGATCATGGACCAAAATTGGATATCAGTGTCTTTGTGTATATAAACCTGCGAAGGAAGTTTCATCAACTCATATATTATTTATTTATAACCAATTTAAAAAGTCTTAAAGAGCCAAGGAACAAACCTTATCTTTTCTTTGGTTGTCAGTACGTAATGTCTCTCTAATTAACCAGTTTTGTAAGCGCTCACAAAAGACAAATCTTGATTTTTTGCGCACTACATAGCTTCAAAATCTTTGGTTTTCACCTCTGACAACTGCGTCATTATAATATTATTTAAAACCTCTTGTCCAAATACACAATAAAAATCAACTACACAAATCTAATGGAAATAACATCAATGCTATGGTTACATTATATTTTTTTTCTTAAACAGTTTCAGTCACAGTGCTTAATATTGGAGACTATTATGGATTTAAATTTACACAATCGGCCTGATGTAGTACAATATATCCAAAATTTTCAAAATACCTCCTTGAATACTATATCATCTATGAGATAATCGTCAATGGCTATATCATCATTTGGTATACCCTCCTGCAAATAATATGGTAACTAAAGTTAATCATGTTTGATAGTTTTAATAGTTAAAAGTTATTACAACATACATGTAAAAGTGGACACAGAGTAGCAAACATATATCATAATATATTATTAGGATAGTAGAGAAAGTAATTGATACCTGAAATTCTAGTTCGTCAACCTTTTCGATAGAGTAAAATAGAGTGGAATTTCTAGTGAAATTCATGACATTTTAATTTAGAAGTGGAGACAAGATGAGAGAAAAAAAAATTGAAACATTGAAGTAGTATAAATTGGATTACAATGCTTCTGTATAAATACAATAAGAAACTTGAGTTTTATTCTTCATGACTAAATTGACTCTTTTAGTAATTTTTCTTTTCAAACATATTTAGAAAGATAAACATATGTGGATGATTCAATGATGAATGTGGACAGTGTTTAAATGAATTAAACATGCATGAGTATCCATCACACAAGCAATTTCTTATTTGTTTCTATATTAAAAGATATACCATAAATTAAATGATTTTATTATTGTTATGTACATTGCATCATTACATGTATATTTAGATTGACCTTTTTGAAGGATAATCACTCATAGATGGAATATAAATTTTACATACATGTATGTATTTTATTCTTCGTGTATACTTTTTGTGAATCTATAAAGCAAATATTAAAAATTAAAAAACAAAAGACTTTATTTCGGTCTTAGTTTGTTATTTATGTACCTATTCTTACCCTATAAACTAAAGTATATATAAAAAAAACTCATACTAAAACTTGAAAATAAGATAATGAAATGGTACGTTCAGAGAAATAGGAGGATACAAGATATGTAGAATTTAGAAATACTATTATTTAAGATATAAAAAATTAATTTAAGACAGACTTGAATTAATTTATCTAATTTTTCCTAGCACTAGCGTCTTCGCAAACTCAGAAGTACATAAGAGAAAGCACATTTAAAATTGCTAATAAGATAATTGAATCATGTCATTCACATTGTTGTTAAAATACCTTTGCAGAATTTAAAATAAATTATATATATTTTTTAATTTTTCTTAATCTGTTATTTTGGCCTTTCCATTTCTTAATTTAGGTTTATTTAATAGTGTTTTTAATTTTACGTGACTTTCAAAATGCACACACGTCCTAAATTGTATGACCGCTGAATTTAGATAAATTAACTATTTGATATACTAAATGGTGATAGTTAGCAAACATAGCAGTAATTAATTTCTTGGAGAAAAGTATGTATCCAATAATTATAGAATCGAATATCCAAAAAGAACAAGAAATGTAAGATTATTAGTAAGTAATCAGCTAACTACACTAATGACCAATTAAGCAAATGAACATGTTCTAAATTATAGTAAATCCATGTGTAATGATTGTTATAGTTTCGTGTATAAAATTAACGACTTTAACAAGATCAAGTATTTATTAACAACTGTTTTTACTACTCATTATGAAAACATGTAGCAAATATTATATCAAGAGTGAATAAAAATTTACATATATAATGTAAAACTAATTAAGATGTTTTTATTTAATAGTGATATTTACAAATATGTCGTCTTAATTAAAACACTTAATCCAACTAAAGCTAGCATATGTTTATGTTAACCATATGGATATGTATATCTATGATACTAAACACCAATCAAAGAACAAAACTTACATTGATTTGAAACTCAAATATTTTAATTCTTGCCTTATTATCATGATGGTATAGAAGATAATTGTAAATTCAGCACCATCGTCTATTAAGACCATGTTTACAATAATAATAAGGAAAATTTGCGAGACCTCACCTTATAAAACCAGTTTTTTGCGAGACCGCACCTTTTATGTATAATTTTGCGAAACTGCACCTTTTAAGTTTATTTCTTTGCGAATCTGCACCTTTTCTCATTTCCGACCACTTT
>JBBYHQ010014468.1:0-10608 GCA_038382645.1 Spergularia azorica | reverse complement strand
AAAATTACTATATTAGGGTGTTAGATGAGATTATCACCGAGGGTCACCTTAGTAATCTTGATAAATCGTTTATTTCTCGTTTGATCGACTTTCAAACCAAAAACCCCCCATTTATTGTTATTATTTCTTTTATATCTATTTTTCCACACTAGAATTGCATATTAGGACTTCCATATTCCTTGTGGATACGATACCCACTTAGGCCCTGTTTGATAGGACTTATTTGCATTAGTATTCAGATCAGTTCGGAATTATTTAGATCAGATTAGATGAGATCAGAGTCATTCAAATCAGATCAGATCAGAGTCATTCAAATAAGTTCAGATCAGATCAGAAATGTTCAAATTTCTATCAATGTATTTGGACCATAACTGATACTAATTCGTTGAAATTCAATCAAAATATCAACATATTCAGATCATATCAGATCATTTCAGAGTCATTCAAATCAGATCAGATCAGATCAGAATCATTCAGATCAGATCAGATCAGTTCAGAAATATGCAGTCCTATCAAACGGGGCCTTACCCTAGCTAATTTAGTAGGAATAGTGGTAATTTGACTAATAATAACGACTTATTAGCTTGTCAAATTTGGCGCCGTTGCCGGGGACGAGGCGTATTTTAGTCATTTGCTATTTTTGTGTGGTTTTCGCTTTTAGTTATTTTTCTTTCCTTTTTGTATTTCATTTACCCTACATGTGTTTGAGGCTTGTTCTTATTTCTCATTTGCGGTGTTTGGGCCACTAGCCTATGGTCCACACCCGTACTACTAATCCCGACTTGAGTGGTTTTGAGATAGATTGGGAGATTGAAAGAACTTTGAGACAAAGGAAGAAGATTCCACTGGAGCAAGTGGACCGTGTGATCAAGGAGGAGAACCCTTGGTTTGGAGAGTCGGGTAGAGGTTTTGAGGAATTTAGTGAAGAGAGCTCTTGGACGTCGGCATGCTCCGAATTTGGTGATACTAGAGGCATCATGAGCATAAGGAAGTTGACCGACCGGACCTCTCCCAACAACCCTCATGTATTGTATTTCCCGAGGATGAGGCCACCTCGAGAATCGATATTAAGGGAGCCTTGTTACACCACCTACCCACGTTCTATGGTCTAAGCACCGAAGATGCCAACAAGCACATAATGGGGGTTCACTTGGTGTGCAGCAACATGAAGCCTCCGGGGGTTGACTTGGATACCTTTTTCCAAAAGGTTTTTCCATTCTCGTTGAAGGAGCGTGCTTTGAATTGGCTCTATACTCTCCCCCACAATAGTATCACTTTTTGGGAATTGTTGAAAAAAGCCTTTAATCTTAAATACTTCCCCAACACTAAGGCTTCGGCCTTGAAGAAGGAGATATCAACAATTGAGCAACGGGGAGAGTCACTTGCGTCTTATTGGGACCGGTTCCGCGAGTTGGTAGCTAGTTGCCCTACCATGGCTACAAGGAGTAAGATCTAATCTTATTCTTCTACCACGGCCTCGATGATCAAGACTATAGGCATGTGGTAGCCGCTAGTAATGGTGGGTTGGACAAGATGACTCCGGTCGAGGCTTGGGACTTGCTAGAGGAGTTGGCAACAAACTCACGTGACCGAGAAGCAAAGAGGTGTGAGAGGAAGGTCAATATGGTGGAAACTCCCCCAATGATGGTAGGAACTCTTGCGGAATCATTGTAGGAACTCACCTCCTAGAGAATATGAGGAGGTTGATGCGATTAATGGCTTCCAAGGCAATCAAAGAAGGATTGACGAATTCCAAGATGGGAATAGAGGCTACAATCAAGGTGGAAACAGGTTCCAAGGTCAAGGACAAGGTAGCAATGGGAATTTCAACTCACAAGTACCTCGAGACGGAAACTGCAATCAAGGGGGTCATAATTACTTCAATCAAGGTCATGGAAGCTCTAGTGGAGGTAATTGTTTTCAAGGAAATCGGATTCAACCTAGGCCACCATTCCAAGAGTCTAATCAAATCAATCAAGGTCAAGGGAATGATAGTTCATCTACGCATTTGGATGAAATGATGAAAGCCCTCTCACAAAATGTCATGACAATGCAAGCCTCAATGGTGAGTAATCAAGAAGAAACGAAGGCAAGCATTCAAAATCTTCAGAGTCAAATGAGCAAGCTAGCAAGTGTGGTCAATCGACTTGAATCTAAGGGCTCCAACAAATTTCCATCTCAAACCGAGCCAAATCCTATAAAAAATGTGAGTTTCATTGGCCTACGGAGTGGTAGGAAACCTCACATCGAGTTGGAGGATGGAAATCATGATATGGGAGTGATTGGAGAAGAATTTGAGCAAGGGGAAGACCATGGAGAAAGTTCAGGAAAAGACCGAGTCGAGGGAGGAACCCCTCTAGTCGAGGATTTGCCATACGAAAACAGCTACTCTGATCTTCGGCCTCGACTCGAGAGGAATATACCTCGAGTCGAGAACAACACTCCTCGAGTAGAGAGGGACACACCTCAAGTCGAGGAACTGGTCCCTAGAATTTACGTCTCTGTTCCTGCTCCTCGACTCGAGTAGCCTGAGTCTCGAGTCGAGAATATTGGGTCTCGAGTCGAGACCTCTGTCCCTCGACTCGAGAGTCCTAATTTTCCTCCCCCTTTGGTTGTTGATTCTTCTATAGTTCAAGATGGGGATGATGAGGTTGATGTTCCGTTTCCTGAGGCACTTAAGGACACTCGTAAGTACACCCACAACTCCGACATGTACGCTCTTTTTCAAGATTGCAAAGTGAACATGCCATTCCTTGACTTTATGAAGAGTGCTCCGAAGGCGGCTAAGTTCTTAAAAGACATATGCACGGTCAAAAGAAAGCCAAAAGCAAAGGACAAGAAGAAAGTGGTGATGAGTGAACAAGTTTTGACCGTTTTTCAACAACGGCTACCAATAAAGTGTGGTGATCCCGGTATGTTTACTGTTCCGGCAACCATAGGTAACACCCCTTTCCCTAAGTCCATGCTAGATTTAGGTGCATCCATCAATGTTTTGCCATCCTCATACTATGATTCAATGAAATTCAAGTCAATGCATGAAACCGATATTGTGATTGAGTTAGCGGATCGTTCAAGAGTGTACCCTAGAGGAGTTGTGAAAGACGTGCATGTTAAAATAGAAAATCTCGTGTTTCCCGCTGATTTCTACGTTCTTGACATGAATCATAATAAGCATGATCCCCCTCTCCTTTTAGGACGTCCATTCATGAAAACCGCTAGGGTTAATATTGATATGCATAACGGTATCATTCCATTAGAGGCTAATGGTCGTGGGATAGAGCGACATGTCTATGAGTCCAATCATGATGTTGATGGTGATAATTCGGTTCACTCTATTGCTACATATGTTGTGAAAATTCCCAATCATGATTCCCCCGACCCTAAAATTGAAAATGTGAAGTGTATCTCCTTGAATTGTGTGAAAAATGTGAAATCTCATGTGAAAGGGATGCATTCTACACTAACCAAGTCACCCCCAGTGTTTGGAAAGTCTTTGTTGTCGGTTTTGCAGGAATCAAGACCCAACAAAACCATTCCGAGTGTTTCAAAGTAGAAAAAGGGGAAATTTGGGAAGTGTGGGGTCAAAGGCGTTGCTAGATGGAGGGTCAAGGGTGAAGCGTCAAGTTGTGGGTTGGATGTATTGAGATTTGCTTATGGTTGATCGGTTAGAGTTTTGATGAGTCGAGTCAACGACGTCAAACAAAGGCGCTACTCGGGAGGCAACCCGAGCCATTTGTGTATATTTGTGATATGGTGTGTTTTGCTACTTTGGGAATCGGTTTTGCTTTGATTTTCAAGCAAGGAAAGGTGAAAAAGAAAATGGATAAAGTAGACCTCTAGTCGAGATAAGAAGGTCTCGAGTAGAGGCCGTAGCAAAACACTGCAGAGAATCACCTATCTCGACTCGAGATGTGGGTTCCTCGAGTCGAGACCGTAGTATTCTCGAGTCAAGGCAGTGTTCTCTCGACTCGTGAGGGACATTTTTGTCCAGTTTTAGCGGATAAAGCCCGACTCCCTCCTCCTTCTTCCTCACTTCTTTTCTTTCATTTCCCTCACTCATTCACTCACCATTTTCGACCCACCCCCTCAAACACTCACAAATTCCTCATTTCTCCATCAAATCACACAAAATCACTCCCAAACTTCAATTTACTTCACAAAAATCACTCCACAAACAACAAATTAACCCCAAAAACACTTATTTCATCAATTTTCACTCAAAAATTCCAATTTTTCTCAAGAACCCTAGAAATTGGGGGTTTTGTTTCTTGGAGCCTTTGGGTCGATTTCAAGGGTGAAAAAGCACCTAGGGGCAGTGGTGAGGCTTTTACTAGCAATTTGGAGGATCAATTTTGCTCAAATTTTTCATTTTAAGCCCATTTCGGTAAGGAAACTCCTCAAATTCGAAATTTGCCATTGTTGGTGTTTTGGTTGATCCTTGTTGGATTTGTGGGAATATTTTGGTTTACTTGAGCGTTGTGAAGAATTGTTGTGCCTAGAAACAAGTTGGGTAGTGTGCAATTTGGATTTTGTAGTGTGTATTTGGTGATTGTGAGCCATTTTTGGTTGTGGTGACTTGGGGATTGTTGATAATTGTTCTAGTGGTGTTGGTGATTGAATTTCTGATTGTGAATTCTTGATAATGGGGAAAAACGACATTGAGGTCGGGTCTTCAAAGAAAAAATCAAAAAAGACCCCCGACCCCAAATATTATGAGACGCTCCATGTGGAGGGCTTGAGTAAGGAAGAGAAAGTGTTGTTTAACTCTCTAGTGGGGCATGGTAGGTTGTTTCCCACCAAATTCTTTGATATCCCTACTTTAGAGAGTCTCGGATTTGCGGACTCGGTACGCTACCTTATGCCCAAGGGGGGCATGTTGGGGTTTCTCCCGAAATGGGCCCCCACGTATGAGAGGTGGACGTACGAGTTTCTTGCTACTTTCATTCATGATGCCCAGAATGAGAGAGTTGCCTTCCGTTTGGGCAACGCTCCATGGGTATGGACGTATAGGGATTTAGAAGCATGCTTTGATTAGGAGAGACAGACGGAGGAGTCCGGGGTGTATGTCTCTTTTGGAGGAGACGAGGTGGTTCCGCTTTGGAGGAAGCTCACTCGGGATTTGGTCTACCCGAGTGGCCCTAGGATTTCTATGCTCCCTCACCCCGCCTTGCGACTTATCTACAGGGTGCTAGGGATGTGCGTGTTCGGGCATGGTGAGCCCAACCACGTGCAACAGTTGGAGATGGGCACTTTAGCTTCTTTTATCCCGGGTGAGAACAAGCTTCCTCCTTGGGTTCGACTGTTTGTTGATGCGTGTGTAGCCATCCGTGACACTCTTAACCGCTCCATAGGGTTGGGCGGTATGATTACTTTGATGGCTCGCAGTTGTGAGATTTCGGGAGTCGATGAGGAGGATGCCTTAGATGATTTGCCATTGATTAACACCGTCTTCCTCCGCAGGATTCGATGGATCACTCCTATCAAGAACATGAGGGAGTATGTCGGGCGGTATCATTGGACGTTGGGGACGGATCACCAGAACTACTTGTTGCTCCCTAACCCAGACCGCCTGAGGATTGTGGATGGCCAGGGTGCTGAGGATTTGTATGTAGAGAGGCAGGTTGTACGCATTACACATGATGCCGGAGGGGTTCGACGAGCTGAGATTCAGGAGTTGGAGGCCCGCCCGAGAGTTGAGTTGGGTGGCCCTGGCTTTGTTCCCCATGTGGCATTTCCCCCGGAGTTTGACGCTTGGAGAGGGGGCGTTGACCAGACTCTTGGTGGTTTTTGCCAACAGATAGACATGTATGGTCAGAGGCTAGACGCCTATGGCCTGAAGATGGGCCAGCAGTTCGAGAGTTTTGGCCAGAGATTTGATGCGGTTGATCAGCAGATGACGAGCTACTGGCAACAGATGCAGGAGTTTGATTGGAGACTTGATGGGTTGGATCACAGGATGACCGTTCATGACACTCGATTTGAGAGAGTTCTGATGTACTTAGAGGCGTCCCACCAGTACCACGTGACGGCTCACGCTCCTGGGTATGTAGCCTCTGATTTTACTGAGATTGATGAGCGTCTGCGCCAGCTTCACCTCCACGGTCAACAGTTTCCACCACAGGACCCACCGTAATGAGGTACGCACCTCATCCCTCCTTAAGCATTGACTTGCATTTATTTACATATATTAAGCATGGGGGAGGATTATTGTTCTTGCTTGTATATTTGTATCATATTGTCTAACCGATTTCCTAGTATTGTTTACTTTGTTTGTTTGTTTTTGTGTTTTATTCTTGTTTCGATCGTGACATTTGCCATTCATTAGGAGAAGCCAAGGTATGAATACATTCTTCCCTACACTTTCTTCTCATCTCATTTCTAGCCGAGTCACTCCATCACTCTGTTTTGTCCATATTTTATACCATCTCTCTACATATTGACCCCTCCTGTTTGTTCCACATGCTTGTTTGTCCATAAACCATTGCATTTGGCCCGAAACTCACAAAATATTCACAAAATGGCCTTCTACCGGTTTTTGGACAACTTTTGGTGTGGGGTCATTATGCTCCAACAAACACACGAGGGAGATAGGAGTTTGTAAGGTGATAGGAGGCGACAAGTTTTGAGGAAGACGGGAGTTGTGAGGTGAGAGAGTGGCTCTTCTACCGGTCTTTTGACCATGAGCCATTTGCTTTGACGGTAATTGAGGGAAATAGAGCTATCACGAGGTATGTTTTCTTTTCCCTTAACTTTTCTCTCTCTCTTGATTCTAGCCTCTACTTCACCACCCGTTTCACTAACCGTTTTTATACCATCTCTCTTTGTGCCCTACCGCGTTTGTTCCCCCCGTTATTCTTGTTCTACCCACCCCATTTTACCCCTTAAACCAATAAAATAACCTTGTTTGGTTCATTTTTGGTTGGGTTGTTTTTGGATGGTTAGTTGTTATTGGAGGATGACGCGTTATTGTCATTATTCATGAGGGAGATGGAGTAGTGAGACGAGGGATGACTCATTTTCGAGGAAGATAGGGGAGTGAGGTAGAGTGGGTGTCTCTTGGCCCGAGAGCCCGTTATTTCTTTACTTTATGAGATGAGACGGTTTGTAATTGTCACTAGTTGTATGGGATGCTTGCGGCTGTTTTGATGATTCTCCCCCACCCTAACTCGTTGTTGCCCAATCTTTCGGTTGGTGTTTATGGTCATTGTGGGCAATGATGAGGTTCAAGCATGGGGGAGACGCTTGGCATGATAGTGTAACTTGGTTTGGCATTTGTCACTTTGTTTGTAATATAGGTGTGATTTTATTTTCCGTTAAAAAAAAAAAAAAAAAACGATGATGAGGTAATCCATGGCGGGCGACGTAAGATGAAGAGTTTAGGGCGTAAAGGGTTAGGATCACTACGGGAGTTATAAAGAGGTTCGGTGATAGGAATTGGTGGTCCTAGGTTAGAAATCCTCTTGCATTGTGATGATAGGGGCGCCGGTGGATTGATAAGAGGTGAGTCGTGTTCGATAGCTTCATTTCGAGCATGGCTTTGAGGGAGTCGTTGAGCCAAGTGGGGGGAAACGTAATTTATTCGTTCCCCTAACTTAGAGTGTGTGAGAAGGGAGGATAAGATGGTTAGAGTTGGGGTGTCGAGCATTTAATCTACTCCAACTTTAGCTAGCACCGTTTGAGTGTTTTGTTGGCTTGCGATTCTTTGATTTAATTTGGAGGAGTTTGATTGTTGTAACTCACTCCGTGCTATAAGCGAGACCTAGGTGTTAAGTGTGGAGAGTTGGACAACTCGAGGATGAGTAATGGTCTAAACATGGAGGAGTTTGATAGGGTGTAAATGTAGTGTGTTAATCTGCATGGTTTAGGTGCCTTAGTGTCTATTTGGGCATGGTTTTATCGTGATTCGTAGACCACACCACTCGGAGTATTATTGGAGCTTAATCATCGGTTTTACGAGTTTTGGTGTTCTTAGACCCTGTTGGTGAGCCTTGCATGATACTAGGGGATCAAGCTACGAGTTGGAGGAAGATTCGAGGAGAAGATAGCTTGACGACATTCCGAGAACCACACACCATCACCTCCAACTTCATTGGATCATAACTCTCCAACCATAAGTTATTTTTCAGAAATTCCAAGTGGAGAGGAAATTTCATCGTCTTAGCTTTCCAACGATATATTATGAGCTCAAAATGAAGTTCGGAGGTGAGAGTTATGCCCGTTCGAAGATTGCCCTGCGCACAGTCCCTCGACTCGAAGGTAATAAACCTCGACTCGAGGACGATAATCTCGACTCAAGGATTACTTCCTTCGCGTCCAGGAGAGTTTACAGGACGGGTATTTTGAAGGACAAGATCCTCGACTCGAGGAGGGTGTTCCTCGAGTCGAGGATTTCTTCGCTCCTCGAGGATCCCCTTACTCGAGTCGAGAAAGGCAGCTTCCGGGAAGCTTCCTGGAGACTTTTGACGGTTTTTTTGTGCCTAAATATCTATTTTGTCTTCTAGTGTTTGGTACTTATCTTGAATCAAAGGGGCATGAAACCCCTCCCTAGTTATTATGACCCTTTCATATTATTTTTCATCTAGTTTTCAATTTAGAGAGACAAACTCAAGGAGAATTAGTATTTTTATTATGATTTCAATTTCAAATATTATTATAATAATTAGTATGGGAGGCTAATCCCCTTCCTAGACTCTTGGTGTAATCAATTCTTCATCCTATGTATTAGTAAGTATTTTTTTCTCTATTTTGCCTTTAATTTCATTATAATTAATTCATTGTTCTTTAATGCATGGTTCATTATTGTTTTATCTAATTAGCTACTAGATTAGACTTGGGTATTTCATATGCTTGGTTGATAATTGGTGGTCATTGATTATTAGCCTAAAAGGAAGCAACTTTCACATGATTAGTGTCGCGGTTGCGGCTAATTAGTGATTTGGGAATTAATTAGGCAACTAATAGATTAGATTTGATCAGTGTCGCCGGGATTGTTAATTAATTTGTAATATTAGAGAGAGGTAAAACTTACTATACTAGGGTGTTAGAAGAGATTATCACCGAGGGTCGCTTTAATCAACTTGATATCTCGTTTATTTCGCTTTAATCCAACTTTAAAACCAAAAACCCCCCATTTAATTGCTTTATTTATTTTGTTTATTTGTTTTCCGCATAGAATTTGCATATTAGGCTATCCCTCTTCCTTGTGGATACAATACCCACTTACCCTTGCTAGTTAGCTTGATTTAGTGGTAATTTGACTAGGAATAACGACTTTCTAGCTTGTCATGGGGGTATGCTAGGATCATCCTTCCAATCTCGTCGGTCATAGACCGCATTAACGTTATAGGGTTTAGCCCCCGAAGACTCCGTTTGGTCTTTGGATTATGGGGCCGCCCTGCTAGTGTACTTTGTTGACGAGCTCTTTCTGTTCGTCGACGTATATCCGGTTCTGGACCTGCAACTGATGTCTAGTTCTAGCCGAATCTGGGCTAGAGTTTTAGCCTGCACATCCTCAAACTTACTCCACGGGTACTTGGTTAACTCATCGTATAATTCCGAATCTCTTACCAAACCTTGGCAGAAAGCCTCAATTGCCGTCGGGATGTGGCACGGGGTCCACGTGATACAACCCACTTTAGAGTAGGTTTTGTGGCGTTTATATTGGGTTTTTCATGTCATTTCGAATCATTTGTGGCATTATTCTATTGATTATGTTTCTGAGCTTATTTGAAGAATATATGCGAGTTTGATGATTTCTGCAAGTTCGGGAATGAATTGACGATGGCTACATCGAATCCCGAGAAGCGTAGAAGATCCGGAGAGTTGAAGAACGGAGGTACGAAGTTTAGCTGCCAGACGACTCGTCCAGAGGAAGACGAGTCGTCCCGAACCAGACGACTCATGCAGAGACTTCAGCAAAATCGACATAAGGTGCCAGACGACTCGTCCATAGGCAGACGAGTCGTCCCGATCCGGACGACTCGTCCGCTGCTGTGTCGGCGTATTGACGGGTTTCCTAAACCCGTTTTGTAATATTTTACTATTTAAACCTAAGTTACGTTTTATTTTCATTATTCAGTTTTCTCGAGACCTAAAGTATTATTTGAAGAATTATGCAATGCTAAAGACCTTTTACTCTCGGATTTATTAATCGAAGCTATTATTCACCGACAATTGTGAGTTTGATTTCTAATTCTTAATTCCGTTTGAGTATTGTTTATTCTCTTGATTTGATTGTAATTATTGATTGATTTGCTGTAAATTAAGAGGCCACTAATTAACCTTAGATTAATCTACATTGCTAGATTCTCAATTAATTGCATGCTGATCATCGTGATTAGATTTAGGGGAGAATAAAGATGTTAATTGAAGATCGAAACCGCGTATGTGTAGATCTTGTTAATCTTAGTTGATATCGTTTAATTGCTTTATGTTTTCGCTGGATTGAATTTAGGCGCGCGTTTTTGTTATCCACCGATTAGGACTATTAGGTAGGGCTGATCTCTCCTCTTAGTTACAATTAAGGAACGAGTAGGAATTATATTTCTACAACTAAGTGCTCAACGAATTAGGATTAGTTGATAACTAGGATCAATTAGGTGAACGATA
>JBBYHQ010014457.1:0-10609 GCA_038382645.1 Spergularia azorica | reverse complement strand
AACTTTTCTACTGTTTGATGTTGTCAAAGGGATTTTCACCTGACAGGCAGCTTTACAGTGTGCTAGAAAAAGCCTTTTTCGGATAATTCTATGAGGAGCAATGCATTCTCTATTCCGTAAGAATACTGGGACTGGTGCTCAGAGTTCACGTATAAGGTATGTATTTCAGACTCTATATTTCTATGGTTTTTGTACTTTAGAAAAATAGCAATCTCATTGTTAGGTCCCATCATCACCACTTCACCTGTGTTCTGAGTTTCTGGATGGTGTTTGGTGGATGTCTGGCTGTCTCATGCTTCATGCGCTGGCTCATGATCAATAACATATAAGTGGAGCTCTGTAGAGATGCTCTAAGCTGTTGCTCTAAATACTTCATCAGGTCTTTCGAAACTGTGAAACAGAAACCCTGCTTTCCTTATTGTTGTTTGAGGCCTTCTGAATGAGTCGCTTAGTACAATATGTTTTCAGCTACAAACACCATAGTTGTTGACTTAGTCTTTTTTTAGGTCTCCAATCCCTTCCAAAATTAGGACTATATCTTCTAATTTTATTTCTACCTTCATAGTCTTGCCTTATGATGGGTTTGGTGTTGCAATAATTCTTCATTTTCAGAAAGGTCTGTATGTCACTAATCTGACTTCTGTATCTTGTATTTGGAATTATACGTCATAATAGAGCATGTTGGCTTTTGCCTTTTGCATATACCCAGGGTATACTTTTAGCCTTACTGATCTCTCTTTTTGGGTAGTTGTTTGTTAGATGAGATGGGTCTGGTTATTTATGGTACCTGTGTTTCATACCCTTTTTAATGGATTATGCATCATTTTGTAGAAGATTTCTTTAAATACTGTGAATACCCTTTGGAGTATATGAAGACACATGACAATATTGATTATTGACTTCTAAAAAGTCCTTTCAAGGATGATGCCATGGAAAAATAGAATTCAGCTAACGAAATGGGGGGTTGGCCTGTGATATTGGACATTCCGGAATTGAAATGAGACCACTTTTGAGTAGGAGGAAGTACTTCTGAAAAACTTCTTTTCCTTGAAAGGGGTTTCTCACTTTCTTGTGAGGAAATTCCAATTTTTGCAAAGGGTTATTTTGTTTTCTTGGTGTATAATGAGGCACAGGGCTAACTTAACTAGGGTAGGGGTATCTGAAGTTCTGAACCTTGCGAAGGCCTCTTTGGTCGAAGGATTCCATGTAACCCTGCCTCTCTGACAGCATTTAGCTATTCCGTCAAATGCCTTCTGATTGTTTTCGGTTGGGCATCATCAATAACTTTTTTCAGTGCATTCCATTACATCATACTTTAGTTTGTTATTCTAATTGAAAGATTTGAAACAATATTCCCAATTCTACACATTCCCGCCCATTTACTATTCGAAACACAGAAATCACAGTAATGTAGACATTTTGTTTTATGAGATGGGAGAGGAAGTAGGGGAGAGGGTGGGCTTTGTAATATGCAATCTGCAGAAGGGGGATTCATCAATGGTTGTCGACCAAGAATGGCCAAATAATATGAAACTTCATTAAGATCCTTAGACAGTGAGCGAAAGACAACATTATTACAATTAAGCAAATCTAGTCCAGCATCAGCTCAAATCATTTCTATTTGCAGAGGAGTGGACTTCAAAAAATTTCTTGTATTAATGCCTGTCAAATTATCTCCTTCACGAGTCATTTTTTTTAACAGTACTGCCTTTGCATACATTGATTTTGGTGACTCGTGAGAACCTAATGTATTGATGTGGTCAAGTTTTGGCTTCTAGCAATTTAAAAGTATTCTGCATGATTTTATTTCTTTCCTTTGGATTTTAGGGAGCCGAACTGTTAGCCTGAGTGACTCATTTGGAAAGAAATTCCTGATGAATGTGAAATGAAGTGAGCTGGGGAGCATATTATGACTTACCACTGACGACAGTATGGATTCTCCAAGCTTCTCGCTGCAAAATGGGCTTCCTATTTACCTACTTTCTGGTGAAATAGCGACAGGTGATTTCATCTACTTGTACCATCAGTTTATGTGTTGTCAGTTATGTCTGTTGGAATGTAATCTTCATACACGGTTAAACATGAAACCGTTTGTTGTTAATGGTATAGGATATTGTCTTCCTGAAGTTTTTATGTGTGGCCTTGAGTGGATTTATACTGTTGTAAACTTGAAACTGGAAGTGGAGCGTAAATTCCATGTTTGGTTATTCTAGTTATCTGGTGTAAGATTCATGTCTTGATGCCTTAATTATATAATGATTGAAAATTTCTCTGGTCTTCTAGGTGTGCAAAGTTTTTTTTTATCCACAAATAATTTCCAAAAATCAATTTGGCCATTTGCACTTCTCGTTGAGACTCTCAGATGCGTGACTATTAAAGGTCAACATATTATTATGGGATGGTTGGATTTTATATTTCATTATGGAAAAATGGTATTCATGATCAAAAGAACGACACAAGAGTGGACAATAAGTTATCGTCCGTAAACTTTAGACCAAACTATAGGCAACCCAAAACATGTTGGGATGATTGGAATTTAATTGGTGAGATACCTTATTTCTTGTTGTGGCACTATACTGTAAAGAACTTTGCTTACAAAACCAAATGTGGGAGAGCTGAAGGCTGAGTGTAGTGCATATTTTACAGTCTAGTGTCAAAACATCAGGCCAAGAATGAACTTCTTGTCAAGAGAATTTATCTGTTGTCACTCACTCACTAAGTCACATGTAATAGGCTTCAGCTGTACTAGAAGTGTATCTGGATGTTTTCACGACTCATGACTCTATCAGGTAAGTGCCTATCAGCTCATAACTAGTACTTTGTATAAGGCTTCTAGCATAGAAGTCGTATGGGTTGAATGCTTCTGGCTTTAGTTTGAATCCTTCAAAGAATCTCACAACTTATGGACAACTTTTTCTTTTTTCTTTGGTTGTCTGGCTATCCCCTTATCCTTCACGGCTTCACCAGGAGTCTGGCATTCTCAAATTCACCTGCACACATCGGCTACTCTAAGATCATTACCCCAGTCACAGTACTCTTATCCTCTAGTACAGAGTTCCATCTACAATGACTTTGAAATCCAACCTCTGCTTTTGTGATTCAGTATCTCCACTTGTGGTGCCATTCCTCTAGACTACTAACTCTTGGCTGCAACCTGCTACTCAAACAGATATGGCCATATGGGAGACTTGTCCATGACCTTCTGACTACTGTTTAGAACACGCTGACTTCACTACCCATAAGAGAAGATGTTGCTCTGCTATACATGCCTTGAAAATGAGACACTAATGGTAAATCTATGATTTGGATATGATTTGTGTGGGTCCACAGCATTGGCTTTATGATGGGAAGACTTTTTGGGGTGACCAGAATGGTAATCTTTAGATTTCAGGCCATGCACTTCTAATAGATTGGTGAGGTCTAGGAGGGGCAGGAGCCCCTACTGGTGGCCTTGTTCTAGGCCGTGGGTTCTTTGCCACTTTTAACGGTAGCAACAGTGGAGGTTGTGGAGATTGATACTGGGTGCATGTTGTGACCTTTGCAGTGGTCGGGGCTGCACGAAGTGGGGAAAGTTGTCCATTTGTCCAAATTCAATCTTTGTGTTGGGGACCATATATTGTTATAAGCTTCTTTTCATGCCTTCATAAACTGGTAATGGAGTTGTAGGGTTGTACCTAGATGATTGCAGTCACATTAAACAGTCATGATATGGAAATTAATTTCAGCTTAAAAGTTCACCCTCATACTCAACTATGCGTAAGTTAACAGATTCATGGGGATCGCACACCAAATGGCGTCTCCTTTTTTTTTTGGGGTGGTCACCGAATGGCGTCTCTTTGTTGGTCTTCATTTGTTACATTCTTTTCATTACCATTTTAGTTCTAGAAAACATAACAAATTTAAAAACTAAATTTTGAAAATTGACTACTGGGCTACTGGCGATGGAATACATACTTCATCTTGAATTCTCCTGAAAATTTCAGGTTGTTTGCGCGCTGTAGCTACCCCAACAAGAGCATATTACCAGCTCCGGACAACTGGCTCAACTGATGAATGACAATTGACAGGTAAAGCTCTATCTCAGTATTTGAAGCAACTTATACTTTGAGTCAGTTTTGCAACATTTATATGAATCGGGATACACCAGGACGACACTATGCTAGCTCTCCATCTTACTGAATCCATTAAGCAATTCCTCATCGGATGGCACTCAATTTCATTCGATACCATATCATTCCATAAATCCTTGCTGTTGACATTGTCGCGTCTTCCCTTGTCTTTTGCCTTTCTGGATTCGGTTAGGCTGCCAGATAACACTATTCCTGTTAGGCTATGGGTTAGAAAAGGAAAGACATATCATGAGTCCGTGCCACTTAGAGATCTTATATTTGGGCATCATTGGGTAAGGTCCAGAAGTGCGGCCATGTCTCTGGATTCTGGAATAGTTCTAGGTTATGATATAAATGTTGGTGGTGATGTACTGATGTTTGAGTCAGAATTGTGACTTGTGACCCATCATAGCATTATGCTTTCTTAATTATCACATATACACATGTTTAGGTAATGATGAATTGCTGTTCTGCTTACTCTATGACTTAGTTGTCGTCAATGTGATGTTTAGTATAAACTTGAGGTTTGTTGTTTTTAAGTAGACGTTATCATGTGAGAAATATTCTGCTTGCGGTCGTTTAGTTGGAATTAGGAGGTTAAACTTCCTGATACATACAAATATACAATATACATACTCGAGACGGTTACTTATGACGATTCTTGTTAGCCGACCCCAAATCATTTTGGGACTATTTCTTAGTACGTTGCACTTCCCAGAACTTTTACTTAGGGAGGGAGGGACATTGCACTTCCCAGAACTTTTATTTAGGGAGGGAGGGACATTGCAGTTTCCAGAACTTTTACTTAGTCTAAAAAGTGACCATACATTAGGTAATTGTGAATAAGCCAGGGACATTATCCTGCTCATGTAGTACAATATTGTCCATTATTTTACATCAAACATGTGAAAACTCTAAATATTCGCCAAACGACGTAGGCGTTATAGGCACACAGTAGATCATCCTGCGACATTTTGGAAGCTCTTAAATATGTTTCAAGTCTTCTACCAATGCATCCAAATCCTTCATTGAGCTGCCACCAGACTTAACTGCCTCCAATGCCTTGTCCCTGATCATTTTGGCCCTCGCTATTTGCGGTATGTTTCCACTGAGTGACTCACGAATAACTTGACCGAACACATCTGGATCAGGCACCGTGTTTCCACCCTCGCAAAGCCGGACTGCAGACCCCATATGGTCAACCATAAGCTTAGCATTTATGAACTGGTCAGCCTCCATTGGCCAAGCCAAAACCATTACCCCGGCCATTACACTCTCTAGCAACGAGTTCCACCCACAATGACTCACGAACCCACCAACTGCTTTGTGGTTCAGTATTTCCATTTGTGGTGCCCATCCATGCACTACCAAGCCCCGGTCTGCGACCCGCTCTTCAAACCCATCTGGGATAGTGTGACTGGCTTCTGATTTTACCACCCACAAGAACCTTGTCTTGGACTGCTCCAGGCCTAGGGCTAGTGCTTCCACTTGAGGTTTTGTAAGCACCTTTTGGCTCCCAAAACACACATACACTACACTCTCATCTGGACATGTATCTAGCCAATCAAGCACGTCGGAGCCACTACCGGATTCCCGGCTCAAGCCAATTGAGCTCAATGGACCCACATTGTATACACGGCTATCCCCAACTTCCTTCTTAATATAATCCAAGTACTCCCCCTCTAAGGCATAAAAAGTGTTGAAAACTATCCCCTTGCTCTTGTAATTGTCAAGCATGGCTTCTTTGGCACTCAACCAATCAGCGTCACCCTTCTTGTAAAATTTAAATAAAGAGGGGAGATGCTGATGAGGAAAAGAAGGTGATCTTGGAAGATTTGGTAGATCAATAATCTCAGAATACCATAGGGGTTCAATGTGTTGTACTACGTGATTTATGACACTTATCGTAAATGCCCCTGATGAGAAGAAAGCGAATCTCGGTATATTGAGCTGTTGCGCCCACTCTTCTGTAAAACCAAGGAAGAAATCGGAAACTATAGCTTGCGGAGGAGACGATTGGGATCGAAACCACTGGATTACTTCTCCCTCTAGCTTTCTCAGGGCTAAGGTGATAGGGGCGTTTCCGGCATTACCCATATCCTTAACATTCTCAACTCCTAATGGTATATTTGGGTGTGTTGGGAAGGGTAGGACCAAGGTTTGTATGGAATTCGGGTGGGTTGAAAGGAGTGTGTTTAAGGTAGGGAGGTTTTTGGGGGTGACTAAAATGGTGATCTTAAGCCCACGGAGGGCTAATTGGTGGGTAAAGTCTAGGAGAGGGAGCATGTGACCTTGGGCCGGGTATGGGAACACAAAGATGTGGGTGGCGGCCGCGGTGGCGGCGAGACTGTCGGCTGTGGAAGACATGGTTGTTTTATGTTAGACGGCAAAAGCTTGGAAATGGTAGGAATTTGGGTGCTCCTCTTGACATGATTTTAGGACCCTTATATTGACTTGACTCGTACCAACTCTAGCATCACAATAAAGGAGTATCTAAGGCCCTTAGGTTTGCAATAGTAAATGACAATACATGTTTGTTTTCCTGTTACCGCAAGTAAAAGAATTATTAATAGTCATTTTGGTGTTTTAATGATCTTTTTTCTGATTTCAGAGCCGTATTTGGTCATAGAATCAACTGCAGTCCGATTGACGGGTAGGATCGGTACTCGGTAATTTAAGTGTGTACAAGGACGAGCAACGGACAATTTCCGACGACGGGTTGGATCGTTACTCGGTAATTCAAGTGTGTTCAAGGATGAGCAGAGGCACGTTGTTGGACCAGGTGAGTGAATTGTTTGATACGGCATATACAATTATAGTAATGTTGACTGATAACCATAAGCAAAAGGCATGCATCAGCCACAGTGTAGTTTCATGGTGCATTGCTGTTTGTTGCTGCACCACGGGTGAAGGAATAGAAGTAATAATAGTAGCAATAAGATAGATGGATCGCAAAACTTTTTAATTTGAATGGGTTTTAGATGTTTGAATTGTTATATCACAAAGATCTCGGTGTTTCTAGTGATATTAATTTAAATTTGATATTCTAAGTAGATGTTCTACATAAACGTGAGAAATTGTGAAAATTGTGGTCGTCTAGTCGAGTGTAGTAAAGTTAGCCTTCCACTCTTCCGATTTAAATGTATTTCACATGGAACTTGCCCCTTCCCATGTGAATTTGTACTCCCCGTACAGGGTTGGTACAAATGTCCGTCATTTTTTGTGGGGGAGTAGAAGTCGCAATAAGATGTTGCGATTCCTATGTTGCTAACCAAATAACTTATGATCTCCTTGTAAATAAAAATAGCTTATGACCCTAGGAAATAGAAATTCGTATGATTAGTCTAGATGTTTTCAACGTTGCTTTCTAGGTGAGCAATATCCATAAATTGGCTGATTCAGAGGATTTGGTGTTCAAATGGCTTGTCATGTAGCTTGGTGCTTAGTTTAAAAAAACACGCCAGGGACATTATGAACCAAATACAAGACACTTTTTTGCCATTAATATTCATCGTACATGTGACGCTATGAACCAAATACAAGAAACTTTTATTTTTGACAGATAGTGAATACGGAGTATGTGACAAATGAAGGCGTTATGTTATATGCTTCAATTCCTATGTATGTTGAAACTCTTTCAGCAATGCATCCATATCCTTCACTGAGCTGCCACCATTGACAGCCTCAATTGCCTTGTCCCTAATCATTTTCGCCCTCACTGCCTGTGCTATGTTTCCACCAAGCGACTCACGAACGACTTGACTGAACACATTTGGGTCAGGCACCATGTCTCCACCCTCGCAGAGCCGGACTGCAGACCCCATATAGTCGACCAGAAGCCTAGCATTCATGAACTGATCAGCTTCCATCGGCCAAGCCAGAATCATTACCCCAGCCATTATACTCTCAAGCAGTGAGTTCCACCCACAATGACTCACGAACCCACCAACTGCTTTGTGGTTCAAAATTTCCGTTTGTGGTGCCCATCCATGCACTACCAAACCCCGGTCTGCCACCCGCTCTTCCAACCCATCAGGGACAGTGTGACTGGCTTCTGATTTCACCACCCACAAGAACCTGGTCTTGCTCTGCTCCAGGCCTAGTGCTAAAGCTTCCATTTGAAGTTTCGTAAGCACCTTTTGGCTCCCAAAACACACATAGACTACACTCTCATTCGGACATTTATCAAGCCAATGGAGCATGTCGGAACCAGTACCGGTCTCCCGGTTCAAGCCAATTGAGTTCAATGGACCCACACTATAAACACGATCATGCCCCAATTCCTTCTTAATATGATCCAAGTACTCCCCTTCTATGGCATCAAAAGTGTTAAAAATAAGCCCCCAACTCTTCCAATTTTCCAGCCTTGCCTCCTTGGAAATCTTCCAATCAGAGCCACCCTTTTTGTAACTCTGAAATAGTGAGGGGAGGTGCTCATGAAGAAAGGAAGGTGATCTTGGAAGATTTGGAAAATCAATAATCTCTGAATTCCACAGTGCATCAATATGCTGTAGTAGGTGCTGCATAATACTTAGTGCAAATGCCCCTGATGAATAGAAAACAAATCTTGGTAAATCGAGCTGTTGTGCCCAATGATTTGTAAATTCAAGGAAGAAATCAGACACTATAGCTTGAGGAGGAGACGGGTGGGATCGAAACCACTTGATAACTTCTCCCTCAAGCTTTACAAGGGCTGCAGTGATGGGGGCATTTCCGGCGTTACCAATATCCTTAACATTCTCAACTCCTAAGGGAAGCTTTGGGTGTGTAGGGAAAGGTAAGACTAAGGTTTGTATGGAATTTGGGTGGGTTGCAAGAAGTGTGTTTAATGTAGGGAGGTTTTTTGGGGTGACTAGAATGGTGATATTAAGCCCATGGAGTGCTAGTTGGTGTGCCAAGTCTAGTAGAGGGAGCATGTGGCCTTGAGCCGGGTATGGGAACACAAAGATGTGGCTGGCGCCGGTGGCCGGAGTGTAGGTGGAAGACATGGTTGTTGCTTGGATCACACAGATACTCAGGTGCTCCACATAGATTATGACCTCATGTGATAAGCCTTATATCTTTGTTTTTTGTTTTTTTTTTTTTTTTGTTTTGAGAAAAAACTACCATGTAGATTATTAGTCTCATGATTGCCTCATGATCCTTTTATTGACTTGGCTTCTTAATCACTCAATCATCACAATCAAAAGGTCACTTGAGATGGTGGGGAATACGTAGGCAAAAACTAAGGGATAGGAGGAATTGAGGGTTATAATTATCCCATGATTTGGATTTAGGAGTATGAATTTTTTCGTTACCATATTCCCACTAATTTAACTTTCACTCTTACCGTCTCCCTAGTAAATTTTAGTCTGAATTTCAAACTTTTTCTTAATGTCTGACACTGTTTTTTAATCTCATTTCTTTCATTATAGTGTTCCGCTAATTTGAACTTTTTACTGTTTATGTATGATGGTTCATTTCGATTCATGTGGTGTTTAAATTAGCAAATATTCGTTATGTTATGAAAAAAATCGATTATGTAGTAATCGTGTGACCGCCCTTGAAAATGCACTCTCAATCTTACCACCACACATTCTCTTCAATTCGGACTTACATTGGAAATTAAACTTTTCAGTGATTTTCACTAGAGTGTTTGTTTTTTATTGGGTGTTTTTTTCAAAAACGAAGAATGAGTTTTTTTCTTTAGAATCGGTAGTTTCTTATAAAGTGAAACATTTAACACCCTCAGTGCAAGAATGTTCATATATATTCACTTTGGTGTGTGATCTTTTTTCAGACTCGAGAGCTCTTTGTACACAAGACTTCAGCTCAGTTAAGTTAACCACAACACGATTGAATGGAAGGCATGATTGGTGGTTCAAGTGCTTTATGCGTAAAAGGTTGAGCCCTGTATTGTTTGGTGGACCAAGTCCAAAAGGATGGCAGAGACTAATAACACTGCAAAATGGATCTATCCAACATTATTCTACCGATAGTAATAACTTATCTCAATTCTCAAAGGAAAATGTGTCAATGGAGTGTTAGAGAGCCTTTGATGTGAGTGTCGGTAGTCTCTGTCTTAGTGAATATTTCATATAAATTTACCAATCCCGAGTGATAGTTGCAATGCTTATATCATGCTCCAAGGAGCACAAGGAGCATGGTGGTCCTCCTCACATTAGAGGAGTAGGGATCACACTTAAAATAATTTAAATTTATTTAAGTATGGTCTCTACTCCTCTATTGTGAGGAGGACCACCATGCTTCTTGTGCTCCTTGGAGCATGGTATAATTTACCGTGATAGTTGTACACTTGTACTTGTACAATTTATTAGATGGTTCTTCCGAGGCATAATAAGGCACGTGACGTGTTGATTTAAGGGATATTATCCAGGGTACCCCTGAGGTTCCCGACATTATCCGGGGTGCCCCTGAGGTTTTCGAAATTCCTGTGGTACCCCTGAGGTTTGCGTTTTGCCAATATGTACAACGGAAACTTAACACCGTTAGCTAATTAT
>JBBYHQ010014426.1:0-10613 GCA_038382645.1 Spergularia azorica | reverse complement strand
TCTTAGCTAAACTTAATTAGGGGTAATTAAGTACTAATTAGAGGAGTCTAATTAGGGGCTAAATAACTTTCAAAAAACTCTCCTAAAACCACGCTCCAAATCAATCCTAATGCTATGGTCTACAAGTCAAGATAAAACCACGCCCAAAGAATCCCTATAGCGTCTAAAATATCCCTATTAACACACCACCATCACACCACATCAGTAAGTGACAATTTCCCCCTTACGTGTATATCAAGTGTGTTAAATTGGCTGGGAAATTGTGCAATATAAGTATTCAACATGGAAGCTGACCAGCAAGTAAACTAGTTTTTTTTTTTTTTTTTTTGACTGGAAATGAAATTTTTTCATTAATAAATAGCCAAACGGCACTTACAATAAAGTAAATCTAAGATACAACCATAAATCATACAACCAAGACTGTTAAGTAAACAATAGGTCATGGATAACTTCTTTTTGATGTTCTCACATCTCTTGGGAGTGGAGGAAATCACGTCAAGATGTGCTATAACTATCTTGATGTAGAAGTTGATGGAGTAGCAAAGATCATAACAACTCTAATGCGCCATTCTTGAAAGTAGATCTTACAACCCAACTCGGAAACAGAATTTCAAATTTAGAAACCAAAAGTATGTAAATGTTAGTATTTTGGTTGATATATTTGTTGGGAGGAGTTGTTGTCTGAATTGTAAGAACTCTTCTGCCGGGATTGCCTATGTGAATATATCTGCTAGTTGTTCCCCCGTCTTGCAAAAATGTAACTCGATCTCTTGCTTCTCCACGAGGTCTCGTATGAAGTGGTGTCGTATCTCGATATGCTTCGTACGGCTGTGGAATACTGGGTTCTTCGTCATTGCGATAGCTGACATGTTATCATAATATATGGTAGTTGGACCAGTAGAAGACTGATGTAGATCGCCTAGAATTCTTCTTAGCCATATAGCTTCACACGCTGCACTTGTTGCTGCCACGTTTCAGCTTCAGCTGATGATAGCGCACACTACAAGAAAAACGTTCATTTGCGACCAAAATTACGACCGGAAGGGATTCTCGTTTCAAAAGATGTATCTTTTACAGCGAAATTTTTTGTCTCGTCGTAAAAAATAATATTATCTACGAAGGTCAAATTTTTCGTTGCAAAAAATATATATTACGACGAGATTCAGATTCTCGTCGTAGATAATAGATTAGCTACGACGAGATACGGTTTCTCGTCGTAGATAATAAATTTGCTAAGGCGAGTTTTGGTTTCTCGTTGTAGATAATAGATTAGCTACGACGAGATTTGGTTTCTCGTCGTAGATAATTGAATAGCTATGACAAGAATCTGTTTCTCGTCGTAGATAACAAATTAGTTGCAACGAGAATTTGTTTCTCAATGTAGATAATCAAGTTATTTACGATGACACCCAATTCTCGTCGAAAAGGGAAAAATAAAAACTACAAAAACTCAATATTAGAGTTAAGATGTAGAGAAAATAAACAAGAATTATTTTAATCAATCTATAATGTAACTGAGTGCATTGATTTTAAAAGTTTTGATTTCATTTGTGAACTATTTGAAACCACTATATAATAGTTGATAGATAGTTGTGCAATAGAAGGGCGACAAATAAAAAAAATCACACTAACAAAGGTTCAGGGTCATAAATGATAGTGTAATACTGAAAACTATAATGAGGTTTTTAAGAGATTTAAGAGCTCCTATGAGTGTTTAAATAAATTGATAGTACTAATCATACAAATAAAGTTGGCTTTCCGTGTAGGAAACTCATGTGCTAAGAATTCCAAAGTTAAGCGTGCTTAATGGGAAGTAGTCTTAGGATGGGTGACCTCCTGGGAAGCTTACTAAGATACGCACGAGTGAGATCGAATTGCGGGAGAACGAAATACTTCCGGTCCACGTGAGAGGAAAAATATTAAATTGTGTTATTATGTGTTGTCGGAAAAAAGAATTACGACGAGAAAAAGTCGTCGCAAAAGAGCCTTTACGACGAAAAAAACATATTACAACGGGGTACAGTAAACTAGTCGCAAAGTATTTGCGACGAAACCTTTTGCGACGACTCGCGGCCGGACGGAATTCTAGTCGTAAAAGACCATTTACGACGAGTTTTGGCTGATTTGCGACGAGTTTGCTCCGTCGCAAATGAACGTGTTTCTCGTAGTGGCAACTGTTGCTTGCTTTTTGGACGACCATGAGATTTGATATAATGTGATGATGGCGCGTTAATCGGCATGATTTAGACGTTTTAGGGATCAATTGGGCATGGTTTTATCGTGACTCGCAAACCATATCATAAGGAGTATACTTGGAGTTTGATTGATGGTTTTATGGGATTTTTGTGGCTTAAGACCCTTTTTGGTGAGCGTTGGATGATACTAGGGACATCATCTCCAACTTCATTGGATCAGAACTCCCTAACTAGAAGATATTTTGCAATTATTCCAATTGGAGAGGAAAGTTCATGATTTTAGCTTTCCGACGATATATTATGAGCTCAAAATGAAGTTCGGAGGTGAGAGTTATGCTCTTTCGAAAATTGCGCTGCGCACAGTCCCTAGACTCGAGGACACCTATCCTCGACTCGAGGTTGACTTTCTCGGACCGAGACGACTCCTTCTCGGTCCGAGAAAGGCGATTTCCACGAAGCTTCCGGGTGGCTTTTGGCGGTTGCTTTTGTGTTGGATTCTTTTGCTTTTGTCTTGTAGTATCGTTTGTATTTATCTAGAATAAAGGGGCATGAACCCGTCCCTAGTTTTCATTACCTCCCTACTTTTTCATATTAGAGTTTTTCAAAGAGTTTCATAATTTTAGAGAGAGAATTAAGGAGAGATTAAGTTTTTTATTATGAATTTCATCACAAAAATTATTGTAATTATTTCATGGAAGGCTAATCCCCTTCCAGACTCTTGGTGTAATCAAAATCTCTCATCCTATATATTAGTAAGATTTATTCTCTCTAATTTGCCTTTAATTTCATTGTAATTAATTCCTTGTTCTTTAATGCATGATTTATCCTTATTTTCTCTAATTGGTTGATTGGATTGAATTGGGTATTTCTTATGCTTGGTTTTTAATTGATGGTCATTGATTATTAGTCTAAAATGAAGCAACTTTCACATGTTTAGTGTATGGTTATGACTAACTTGTGATTGAGGAATTAATTAGCCAACTAATAGATTAGATTGATTAGTGTCGCAGTTGCGGCTAATTAGATACTAATTTGGGTTGTTCTTAATCTTTTATTAATCCTTGCTCTTCATGCCCTTGGTTTTGATTTGTTTGAGTGGTCACTAGATAAATTAGGATTAAAGCAGGGGAATTTGGTAGCGGTTGCTCAAATTCCCCATAAAAGAGGATTAATTGGTGAAAACCGAGATTATCTATTAATTGGTGTAATTAGAGAGAGGCAAAACTTACTATATTAGGGTGTTAGATGAGATTATCACCGAGGGTCGCCTTTGTATACTTGATAAATCGTTTATTTCTCGTTTAATCGACTTTCCAACCAAAAACCCCCCATTTATTGTTTTCATTTCTTTTAATTCTATTTTTGCACACTAGAATTGCATATTAGGACTTCCCTCTTCCTTGTGGATACGATACTCACTTACCCTACCTAATTTAGTAATAATAACGACTTATTAGCTATCAAGATTACTTTTGATCCCAACTTGAAAATGTATCCACTTGTACTCTTACTGTCATCGACACTTCCATCCCAATCGCTATCTGTAAATCCTGTGAGATTGTTGTCTTCTTTAGATTCATACACAATACCATAGGTCTTCGTTCCTTTGATATATCTGAGAATTCTCTTTGCTGCTGTAAAATGTGCCTTACTAGGTTCGCTCATGAACCTGGATACGATGCTGACTGCATTGACGATGTCTGGCCTTGTGTTGGTGAGGTATATCAATGACCCAACCAAACTTCGGTATACCGACTCATCAACCTTCTCTTGACCATCGTTTTTGGATAATTTCTCACTTGTGGTCATAGGTGTGGTCACCGGCTTGCAATCGATCATGTTGAATTTCTTCAATAGATCTTCTGCATATTTCTCTTGTGATAGAAATATACGACCCGGACTTTGCTTTACTTGCATGCCAAGAAAATATTTTATCGGTCCAAGGTCCGTCATCTCGAACTTTGACATCATCACCTTCTTGAAATCTTCAACCATCTTTGGATTAGTGCTTGTGTAGATTAGATCATCCACGTACAAGCATAGAATGAGAAAATCATGTTCGACGTGGGTTTTGACATATAGTAATGGCTCACTTGGGCTTTTTATGAACCCATTTTGTAGGAGATATCCATCAATCTTGCTGTTCCAGGCTCGTGGGGCTTGTTTTAGCCCATATAATGCTTTCTTGAGGCGATAGACCTTCTTTTCTTCGCCTTCAACTATGAAGCCTTGTGGTTGCTCTACATAGACTTCTTCCTCTAGCTCGCCGTTTAAGAATGCAGATTTCACATCTAATTGAAATATCGGTAATTTAAATTAAGCAACAAGAGCTAGAACTAACCTGATTGTCTCCATGCGGACAACAGGGGCAAATGTTTCATTGAAATCGACGCCTGGTTGCTGTGAGTATCCTTTGGCAACTAGACGTGCCTTGATTTTTGGATGGAGCCATCTTCGTTGTATTTGATCTTGTAGACCCACTTTAGGCCAATGATTTCTTTGTCTTCTGGTTTATCCACAAGCTCCCATGTCTTATTTTTCTCGATCATTTCAATCTCATTAGACATAGCCTCAATCCATTTTTCTTCTTTCGCCGCCTCCTGAACTTAAAGTTTTGTGGCTTACTGGCTATAAGTGCCATGATCGCTTGGCCACAGTGATAGTCCTTTGTCCAAACTGGAGGTCGTCGTTCTCGATTTGACTGTCGAACTGGAACTGGTTGAGGCATATTTGGGCTTGGTGAACTTCTTTGGCTTATTGGAGAGGAGTTTTCTGATCTTTGTGAGTTTGGAGTTTGTGGAGTTCTAGGAGTTGTTGGAGGTGTATATTCTTGTGTTTCTGGTTGAGTGTATTGAACTGTTTCAGAATGGGTTAAGGGAAGGTAATCTGGTTCCCGTGAGTGTTGTTTATCTTCTTGACACCTCCATTTTGCAGCTTCATCGAAAATCACATCTCTTGATATAACAAGTTTTTTGGATATCGGATTATATAGACGGTAACCTTTTGATTCATCACTGTATCCGATGAAGATGCATATTTCTCCTTTTTCATCGAACTTTTCCCCATTTTCTTTCGGGACGTGGGCATATGTGATGCTCCCGAAAATTTTAAGGTGCTCGACATTTGGCTTTCTTTTGTGCCACATTTCGTATGGAGTAGAGCCCCATACAGCTTTTGTGGGCGATCTGTTTAGGAGATATATGGCTGTATGCATATCCTCTGCCCAAAAATATTTAGGCAGGTTTTTGCCTTTCATCATACTACGGGCCATCTCCGCGATTGTTCTGTTTTTCCTTTCGACAACACCATTTTGTTGAGGAGTGCGCCGTACTGTCAATTCTCTTTTGATTCCATGCCTTTTGCAATAAGCATTGAATTCATTGCTTCTGAATTCCCCCCCACGATATGTTCTTAAAACTTTTATAGAATGCCCACTTTGTTTTTCTGTGAGGGCTTTGAATTGTTAAAAGTGATAAAATACTTCTGATTTTTGTCTCAGGAAATACACCTACATCGTGCGGGAGTAATCATAGACAAATAACAGAAAGTATTGTTTATCACCAAATGACGGTTTTTTCGTTGGTCCCCAAACATCTGCGTGAACCAACTCCAATGGAGCTTTTGCCCTCCAAGTTGATGTTTTAAATGGCATTCTATACATTTTGCCATATATACAGCCCTCACATATTTTCTTTTCAGCTTTGATAGTAGGGAGACCGATAACCATTTCTTTTTGTTTTAACAGTTTCAAACTGTTAAAATTGAGATGCCCAAATCTCGAATGCCATAATGTAGATTCATCCTCAATACAACAAAGAGCCAAATTCTTCTCCAACATCATTCTTAATGGGTAGATTTTATTTTGGGCCATTTGTACCGAGACGATCAATTGACCGTTTTTCTTGTCATAGATGAGGCATTTATTATTATCAAATTTCACCAAATATCCTTTTTGGATTAATTGTCCAACACTTAGTAGATTTTGTGCTAGGCCTGGGACATAGAGAACATCATGGATGTGTTTAGATGAACCGTCTTTTGTTTTGACGGCAATAGTCCCTTTGCCTGCAACATCTTGGCTTCTCCCATCACCAAGAGTGATTTGAGATTTTACATTTTCATTTAGACTGACAAATGAATCTTTATTGCCAGTTATATGGTTTGAACAACCACTGTCCAAATACCAAATGTCAGTGGACTAGTGTTGGGTGTTTAGACAAGAATAAAATAATTGTCCCTCAGGTTTTTCTTTTTCGGTGAAATTTGCCTCATCTTTTTGTCGGAACCAACAATCTTTCTCAAAATGTGTATGTCTTTTACACCTGTTGCATTTAAACCGACAATTATTAGTATCATGACCATCTTTCTTGCACAAGTTACAATATGGCCCTGTTTGATTATTACCTCGGCTCCCATTGTTATTGTAAGATTCTCTCCCCCTACCACGGTTACTTGAATTGCCTCTTCTTTGTTGGAAATTTTGACCGTGGTAATTTGAATTTTTACCGTTAAATCTTAATTTAGCCTGGAAAGCTTGTTCTAGTGGAGGCTCATCAAATCTTTTCATTCTCTCTTCATGTGCTTGGAGAGAACTCATTAGATCAACTATAGTCAACTCTTTTATATTTTTTGATTCTTCTATAGCAGCCACCACATGATCAAATTTTCTCGGAAGACTTCTCAATATTTTTGGTGAAATTTTTGCATCTTCAATTGTATCACCATATGATCGAATTTGGTTAATTATATTTGTGACACGATTAGAGAATGCTTCAACTGTTTCATCTTCCGACATTGAGATATTTTCAAATTCTTTCCAAAGAGTTTGGAGTTTAATGGTAATTACCTTTCCAGAACCCTTGTAAGAATTTTGCAGGATCTTCCAAGCCTCCGTAGCCGTTGTTGCGGACGTTACACGTGGTAGTACTGTCTCATCCAAGGCTCGATAAATCAAAGATAGGGCTTATTGATCCTTTCGTTGATTTTCGGCATAAAGTGTTTTCTTTGCATCACTCCATGACTCATGTTCGATAACATCCTTGGGCATATCGTACCCATTTTGAACTAAATCCCAATGGCCTTGTGAAATGAATATTGATTTCATTTGAACACTCCAAAGGTCATATCTTTCACCTTTGAATGTTGGTACCCAATTAACTTGAGGTAGCGTTTGGAAACGCGGAATTCATTTTGTTTTCTAGAATTCAATTCTTGAAATTCAATTCCTAAATTTCAATTCCAATTCCAATTCCCATGAATCGTTTGGGGACCCCTTGGAATTGAAATTCAGGAATTTGAATTCCCAACCCATGTTTGGAGACCCTTGGAATTGGAATTGGATTTCGAAAATTTAAAATCCGTAAACAATTTACATGTGGCCGAAAAGAGTTTCGATAACTTTTTTCATAGATAATGAGCTTCAATACATATGTTTCATTTTAAAAAAAAAAAAAAAAATCTCTTTCGACTTGCTCGACTACTCACCAAGACACATTAGTACCCAATTTAACTGTTCATCTTTGGAAAGCGTTTTCAACATCTCAAAGTCATGGACCGGACCATCCATGAACCGTTTCGCGGCTATCATGATTTGATGTCGACCAATTCCCGGAACCTTCTTCACAACATCGTGCACTTCTCTCGGGGTGGGCTTTTGAATTTCTTTTTGCTTACTCTGGACATAATCTTTGAAACACTCCGCAAAGCTTCTCACAGCATCAGCCAAACGATCCCTTTTTTGCTTCTTATTCTTTGACGAAGAAGACTCACCTTTAGTTGAACTCCCTCCCTCACTTTGCAGCTCTCCATCCATGGCTTCCGCGGCTTCCTCATGCGCTTCAGCACCATCTCCTATAGCTCGGTCAGGACCACATAAAGTACATATGTCTTCCCAATGCTCTATTGGTTTATTTTTATACAGAGCAGCAATTGGATGCGCCTAGCCAATCATAACAGTAACATATAAGCATGAAACAGGGCAGAATAGTAACGGAAACAGGCCAGAACAGTAACAGTAACAGAAACAGGCCAGAACAGATTAAAAGCCAGAAAAGAAGAAGAATTAGAAAGGAAAGAGGGAACAGAAGCCAGAACAGCCAACAAGCAACTCAAATGCATTCAAACATAAGTGTCAGATGACTATAGATACATAAGTGTCAGATGATCAGCAAGTTCCAGTGCCAAGTTCAGAACATGCACAATCGACTATATACACAATCGTCCAAATTGTCATAATTCGATAAAGTTTTCGTTAGGTTGGATGTACAAGTACAACTGGAAAACCAATACAATGCCCAACACAAACCCGAATTGCCAGCCCATCACACATAGCAAATAAGATAATCTCAAGTCGCAAAACATTGCAATCAAGAAAACAACATAACCTTCTACTCAAAACTCAGATATAAAGATGAGTAGTAGGTCTCTAGAATGTCTCTCTAAAGTGATAAACAGAGAACACGGGTTAGACATAATCGAGGCGCTAAATCAAGTGACCACAAAGCTACAGTTTATTGATGCATCACTAGCAGGCAGCAACAAGTTAAGTTGTCATCACCAAACAGTAAGCTAGAATCCATATTGAAACACAACTTCGAACAACTTTTATTTTTTCTAGAAGATGACCAAACAGCCAAACCCAAAAGATCGCAGTGCTATAAAAGAAGAATAGAGAACATAGGTGCCAACAGACATCCACCAAAGGTCAGACTTCCTACACTCAATCACACAGCATGTAAGTATCCACCAAAGCTCAGTTTCCAAGCCACCAACAGACATCCCATTCTATTAACCATGCCAGAAATGACAGATATACAAGAAATGTTTACTCAAGAAAGTGCAAACCAAAGCATCATCTATAACAAAGCATGACAGGATACAAAGCATTACTTACCGTGACATATTCTGCCCATTTAGTCACATCTTCAATAGGGATGACAATCATCTTCCTTTCCTCATCCCATTTGAATTTTGTCCGACTCCTAATATCACTTATGATGGCATAATGCTTCTTCCAGGACTTGATGCGATTCTTCACATTATCTGAGGTCATTGAGATGCTCATTTTGTTCCTTAATTCATCAACTACAGCTTGGTAAGCTTGTGGCTTCCATTCACCATCAGCCTTATTGCCTTCCTTTACTTGATTGTGCATCACTTCAATCATCATCTCATCCATATTTTTGGTCCAAGAGACATAACCTCTTTTTTTTTTTGTTTGCGTAGATGCCATAGGTCCTTTCCCTTTATTACTCATAACTAACATATATAATCATTCGCGATACAGTAATCCAACTTCTTAGACAAGCTAATGAAACAAGATTAGAAAAGCAGGCAACTGTGCTCACCAAAAACAGATTAGAAAAAAGAATAAGAGGACTGTCAGTCAAGTCTTCTAACAGTCTCAAATATAGCATCATTAAGAAGTAACATTGCTTCCAAAAAGAAGTGAATATCAA
This sequence comes from Spergularia azorica, assembly GCA_038382645.1. NCBI lineage: Eukaryota > Viridiplantae > Streptophyta > Magnoliopsida > Caryophyllales > Caryophyllaceae > Spergularia > Spergularia azorica. The sequence continues at coordinate 961 of JBBYHQ010014426.1, read as the reverse complement.
TTTGAATCTACGACAATCAACATAGTCGATCAATTATGTTAAGAATCTAGAATAACAGATGCGTGTAAATATCAACTCAAATCGGATAAAACCAAATTATATGGTAGACATTCAGTTGCTCATGATGTAGGACGCATAAACTGTTGTTTTTTGTGAGCAACCATGGGGTTAGACAAAGTCAATTAAACAAAAACAAAATGCTACTGCCAAACATACAAGATAAACATCTTGAAGATCAAGCAACTGTGCTTCCATAAAGAAGTTCATTTGATCAAGCTCAACAGAAGTAAAGCAAATGTTCGACAATCATCTTGAAAATCATAGTACAAGATCATAGTACAGAAACTAGGGCAAGGTAAGCACAAGCAAAATGCTACTGCCAAACATACAAGATAAACATACTAGACTCAAGATCAGAGACCAAGAGAACCACCAAAATGAGGATGGACAGTATTATACACTAAGTAGGTGGTCTCAAATAAAAAATAAATAAAAAATAACGAAAAAATATAGAAATAAAGGTAAGTATGAATGTATGATATCTATGATCTTCGAGCTTGATATTCTGAAAACATCTTCATAGCCAATTCGTCTCGAAAATCATTCCATTCGATTGTTGATCGTGGTGTTGAAACATAAAAATCTTCTTGGCCTTCACTATCCGCCTCTTCACCATCCTCCAATTCCTCATCTACCTCCGCCAACAAGTCGTCCTCATCCATATTTTCACCTCTCACAAAATTATGAAGAATGAAGCAAGCATTTATAATTTTGATTTGTGTTTTCTTGTCATAAAAGCTACTTTTCCTAAGTATAGCCCACCTCTTCTTCAATAAACCAAATGCCCTTTCTATAGTGTTTCGAGCCGACGAGTGACGCAAATTAAAAGTTCTTTATAGTTGGTAGGGGTATTTCCTCTCCACAAATTTAAATGGTATCTAGTACCTTTATAAGGAGCTAG
>JBBYHQ010014395.1:0-10616 GCA_038382645.1 Spergularia azorica | reverse complement strand
GACTCCGATGGCCGTCTCTGATTCTTCAAGAGGGGCATTGAAGAGCCTTGCTATCATGTTCACACATCGGTTCTGTTTTACATCACAAAAATAAATCAGTACATTGCGTGACTGGCAATTGAGTAACAACGAATTAGCCGATTCAAATTAAAGTTGACTATTACATAATCGAGTATGTCATATCGACCCATAGTCAATTGTAACTAACCAAATTATAAAAAAAAAGTCGAAACTTTGAATAAAGGCACACTAGAAATTAAATCAATTAACGAACCTACATTCAGGACCATAATTATTATTCTTTATTTTAGTTGTCGATTTAATTTCTAGTATGTGTAACATTAAAAAAGGCAGTTAATTTAACAACAAATAACAAGAAAAAGAATACAAAATACCCTAAACAAAAATATGAAAGTTCATATAACAGACAGAAAAGGAAAAAAAGCAACCTGAAGTTCAGTGGTGATGGGGTATTCATCCATGTCAACATAATTCTTGTTGATGGCTTCCATCATAAGCTTATTGCACTCAGGCTCCATCCATGTCGTTACAAACGACCCCAAATTCAGCCTTGGGTTCCCATCCAACATCAGCTCATCGGTGATGCTTTGGTACGCAGCCTCCTTAGGTATCGATTGCTCCGGCAACTTGAACCTATTATTGCATCCGTGAAATCGTAAGTCTAGTGTAAACGAAGTCAGAAGTGTAATATTCATATCGACCAATTTTATTTGAAGGTACGTAACACTAGTTTTCGTAGATTAATAGATATGTACCAACTATGTGTAAGGATTGTAAACTAACGACGTCATAACTACAAATTACTAGGTTTTAAAAGCTCCAAAACTATTTATTAGACATACACATACAACTACTATATGTCTGCATGGCGTAACAAGGAGTTGTTGTACTTTTATATATCTATAATATAATGTTGTACTACACAAGTTAGCATAAACGAATCAACACAAATCATATTATTCATATATGTAAAACAAAGCTAAGTTAGATGACATCTACAAAGCTAATATTTACGCCATGTATGATATAGTGATATACCTAGGCAGAGATGTCTGGAGATAGCGCGACGCAAAGGTGGAATGAACTGACATATCTGTGTCCGACGATGTCCTTGAGACGCCCATCTTGCTTAAGAAAAACTACAACGAACTCACTTCTAGGGATTTCTGAATGAACAAAATTGTTTGGTTGTGGAAGAAGAGAAATACTTGTGAAATATTTATACATAGAGATGTTAAGGGTTTGAGTCGTTTGACATAAATTTTTGGCAAGGCTGTGATGCACCATGCATGATGGCTAAGTTTTGCTTTTATTTTGGAATGTCATCATTATTCTCTCCATAATAACATATTTTTCCACATTCAATTCTTGTGATAATTTGTTTTTTTTGTATTTAAAAAAATAAATTTAATGGTGAAATTAAACTTAAGTGATTTATTGAGGTCTAGCCTAGAAATGCAAATGTCAAATAAATAGGCCTATACGTGACAATGCAAATATACACTAAATTTTGGAAATGTAAGACTAAATAATTTTGGAAAAAGATAAGTAGGAACTTTTTATTGGGCTAATGGGCTACTCCTTCACGGCTTCACCCTAAAAAATGGGCTACTGTATGTACTCCTTGCATTTTTAATTGGCTTGATTTCCCATTGGACTTACCATAATTTAATATTTACTTCATGTGAATTTGCTAGATTTAATCGGCTGAATATAGGAAATAAAATTCACGAGAACTTTCAATTGCCAAAAGGAGCAAGGCAAGCAACGTCCTCCGTTTTAGAGGAATTACCAAAGTAGTACATGTCTCGGAAACTAGTGGCTAGGAAAACAACTTCCGCTAAGAACAAGAGTTATATTCATGTTCCATGAAACCAATGGCGGAGGAGTTGATGATGCAGACATCAAACACCCCATACTTGCCGGATCGGAGGAGATACTCACAAACATACTCATACGACTTCCGGTGAAACAACTCGTAAAATCGAAAACTGTATGCAAGTCATGGCTAGCCCTTATAACCAGCAATGACTTCATCATCAAGCTTCAAAAACACCACTCTAACCATTCTCCGTGTCTCGGAGATCGTGCCCTCGTCTTCCTTGCTAGGAACATGGATCTTTACACGGCTAGTTTAGACTCCCATCGCGCTGTCAAACTCAACTTTGAAAGATCCGGTATTACGAAATTCCTAGGGTCGTGCAATGGCTTGATTCTTTGTGCAAACTACGACTCCAAGTCTCTAGTAGGCTTGTTTTTGGTCAATTCATTAACGTCCCAATACAAAAGACTACCGATGGATCCACGATGGTCGAATGGATACGAGTTTGATTGTTTCGGGTTTGGATACGATCATATAATGAATGATTATAAGGTCGTTCTTTTCCCATGTAAAAAAGTCTTTGAGAGGTCGTCGTTTTTTAGTGACAAGATGGTATATAGCTTGAATTGAATTGAAAGCGAACTCTTGGAAGAAGTGTAACATTAACATTACTTCAGCTAAATATTTAAGTTTTTCGCCCGTGCTCTGGAACAATAACTTATTGCATTGGTATACACCCTCTCATTGTCCGGCTCAAGTTTTTTGTTTCGACCTTAGCACGGAAAAGTGGAGCAATGTACCATTGCCGAAGAATCCCCTGAGCCTAAGCAGCAGTGCCCCGACGCAAATGGTGTTGGAGAATAATGGGGCTCAAAGTGGACGGTTGTGCGCCATTGGTTGGATGCATTACAGAAAGGATAGAGACGCGATTCTTTATGGTGGTAAGTACGTGTGGGTTATGAAAGAGTACGGTGTTAGAGAGTCGTGGGTCAAGTTGTTCGATTGTACTCAGCTCGACATGAATTGGTCTTGGACGATTGCTCCGATTTCGTATGCAGAAGAAGGCGATGATGAGATATGGTTGATGGGACGTGAATCTGATGGGATTCGCCCCTGATTAGTGATTTCTACGGAATACGTACTCCAACACGTACGACGTCCAGTTTAGGATCATGTTATGAATCGCTTTCTTCTAATTTAAATCAGACACCAAAAAGGTGGTTTTGGAAGTCTTAATGTGTATCCATATACAAATAGTCTTACTCTTTTGGTAAAGCGTTGGGGACGGAGGAGGGATAAACGGGTACTCTATTTCAGTATCACCAAGTCATGCTACTTTTAGTTAATCCTCACATTCTTTCTCCTATTTGGAACCTAGTTTTCTTCCTCTACCTCTACTCTACTTTAATTTCTTTACTAATTTTTCTTATTTCCCTACAAAAGACCCACCGCGTGTTTCAGGTGGACGGAGGCAGAGCTAATGGTAATTGAACCTCTAGGCAGGGCGGGATTGCATTGTATATCGTCATTGAAACGACACACAGACGTCAAGTTCAACGGCGACGTTGATGAGAATATCAAACAAGCCACACATACCGGTGGAGATACTCACCAACATACTCACACGACTTCCCGTCAAGCACCTCGTACGATTCAAAGCCGTATGCAAGACGTGGCTGGAACTTATAACCAGCAATGACTTCGTCAAGCTTCACCTTCACACATCAAGCCAGTCTCCGTATCCTGAAGATCGTACCCTCGTCTTCGCCTCAAAAGACAAGGGTCTTTACTCGGCTAGCTTGGACTCCGGCCACCGCGCTGTTAAACTCGACCTCGAAGGTCTTACTATAATTACAACATTCATCGGCTCGTGCAATGGCTTAATTCTTTGTGCACAATGCGACTACCCCAGTTATAAGTGTGTAGCCTTGTTTTTGGTCAATCCATTAACGTCCCAATGCAAAAGACTTCCCATTGAGTCACTATCGTGTGATACGGACTGGAATCAATGTTTCGGGTTTGGATACGATCATGTTACGGATGATTATAAGGTCGTGTGTTTTCGTTACAATAATAATTACGATGTTGTGGGAGATGATGATGGCAAGATGGTATATGTGTATAGCTTAAAAGCTAACTTCTGGAAGAAGATTAGTAACGACATCACTGGCATTCCTCCCCCCAATCTTGAGTTTTGTTCCTCGACGGGGGTGCTAATGAACAATAATTTGTTGCATTGGCGTTGTATGAATACCTCAAGGCGTTTTTATGATGATTATTTACAAGTAATTAGTTTTGACGTTACCACAGAAAAGTGGAGCAAGGTACCATTGCCGAGGGATCCACTGTTCGACACTCGACTGATTGAAATCAGCATTGATGGAGTTGGGGTTCAAGGTGGACGTTTGTGCGTCATGAGTCAGGCGTTTAGCCCAGGGCACGGATATGGTGTGGACGTGTGGGTTATGAAAGAGTACGGCGTCCAAGAGTCTTGGGTCAAGTTGTTCAAGTGCTCTGAGAGGGTGTACCCCAAAACTTTTTTGAGGTTTGCTACGATTTCGTTTGCAGAAGAAGGCGATGATGATGATGATGATGAGATATGGTTGACAACAACTGATCGAGAGCGTAGTACGTTGAAGTGGTTTGGCGTAAGAGGCAACAAATCCGGAGAAGCTCGAATTCTTGGGGTGCCAAATTTTATGCTGTACACGGCTTGTACTCGAAGTCTTGTGAAATTGCCACAAACACCGTGATTAATTACTTTGTTTATTACACAGTACTGCTTATTACAGAGAATTATACATACGAAATAAGAGAGTAACATACCAAGTTACTCAGGGCCCCGGAATTCAAACAAATATCAGGGCACATCATACAAACATTAGCCTGTCAGGCAGCATAGAAACTGCAGTGGCTAGACTTACAAATTCGGTCAACTAATATTTACATTTCTGTAACGGTCTGAGGTGCCGATAACAGATGGGTTATGTTAACCCCAGTAGCGTAATCAGTGGCAGCCAGAGGCAGTGCAGCAATATCAGAAAGCTGTACACAGGTTAACCTTCAAGTTAGAGGAATGCTCGTGTGGAACTGAGCTGGGTGAGTTGCATATCCTGATTCTCTTTGACTCAGAGATGTTCATGCAGGAAATTGCAAATGCAAGCGAATCTACTAATCCACTGTCCTCTTCAGCCGTGCATGAACTACTAGTCAAGAAGTTGTCACATCGACAACCAGTTACCCAACCCTGATTACTACTGTCAATTTCTGATACTACTTTTGCAGTCACGTTGTGAAAGGACAATCTCCTATTTTTGCTCGTCGTTGATTTAAAGGTCATTGTGTTCAGAGGTGGATCAGCACGAGACAATATCCACGGATGTTCTGAGGAAAATAAAATAAAGCATTGCATTAGACCCACTATGACATCTGATCTACAGAAGTTGCAAGCTACGAAGATTATGAGAATGTGATAATCATCACTAGTAGATTAACTCCTAACTCCTGCAAGGCCCTTTAAATCAGAAAACATCCAACCACACAACATCAACAACGTCACCCAGACTCCAGTGGCTAAGAGGCTCCAGCGGCGAGATAAGGGGGGTGTTCGGATGTATGCTTCTTATCCCTAATGTTCAAAACATCCAAGTATCCAACCACCAATATTCTGAGCAATGTTCACATCTATTGTGCTAGGGTAAACAAAAATCCAAAGGCTGCCCTTACTTGAGAAGTGAGATAGGGAATATAAACCACAAACTCCCGACTCTTTTGTCGCCCTGTTGCCTTGATGATTGGGATGAAGTGCTACACCTAACCAATTTCTATAATCTCAATTCCTAAGCAACTCCAAGTCGGACTATTTGCCTTTTGAAACAGTGTGTCATAATCTCCCTCATTCCCCTATGGCCCTATACATAAATTAAAAAAAAAAAAAAAAAAAAAAAGTTCTTTACTCTAATCAGGCCAACGTTCACTCCCAAGTCCATTCCACAGCCACAAGGACAGCACCCTAGCATGCAGTTTCATATAACATGATGTACAAGATTAACATTGAAATTTCATCATCACTAATTCCTTCAAGCATTCATCACGGATTACCCTGATGGCTGGACAGCCTGGCTCGCCTCCTGTACGGCTGTACCGTAAAAGAACTCCAGCACATAGCATCCATCTGCGAATATCCTAAATCTATACTACAGGCACTACAATTTACTCCACTTTCAACTATAGAAATACTTCTCATCTCTTTAGACTAATTCTCAGTTACTGCCAGCCTGCTACCATCACTCCACATGAAAATCAGAAATCATCTATTATGCTCTGCCTTTTCGGTATAGCGAAAGTGAACTTCAACAAACCTCCAGACATCTGTTATTGACCCAGCATTAAATTCCATGCACACAAGGCCCCTTTATGATTTTCGTATACTCATCCTCAGTGACAACACAAGTGAATCTGATCTTAAATGAAGCATATCATTGTGTTTCAGACTCCGTGGCAATAATACTTAAATAGTTAGGCACCAGAACAAGCAATTGAAGTGCAGTAGATGCTGCGACTCTGTATCACAGGAGGAAGTATCAAAGATGACCTATATAGTTCCTCTATTGATAGAATCGGATATTGCTAACGATCTAAACCATATTTGTTGAAGTGAAAACTATAAGAAAAATCCAATCTCCCTTTGAAAATTCCTCTACTACGTATATAATGTTTTTAAAGATTTCATAATTATGGTCTTTTGGATATGTAGTAAAGTTATACTGGTAATCAGCAGGACTTTCTTGTGAAATCCCTAGATTAACAGGGTTTTTTTTTTTTTTTGTGTCTCTAGCAAAAAAAGTTGGTACCACAGTGGCACAGTGCCATAGAAACACAGATTTTTTATTTTCTCTGGCAAAAAATTTGATTAACGAGATTTTTTATTTTCTCTGGCAAAAAATTTGATTAACTAGATTAACAGGGTGTCTTGTGAAATCCCTAGATTAACGAGATTTTTTATTTTATCTGGCAAAAAAATTTGATACCACAGTGCCATAGAAGTTCTCAATTGAGGGAAATCATAACAAACAAAGTCTTTCCACAGTCAAAGTAGGCAAGTCATTCTTGATGACACTGGCAATATGACATTACTGTGACATGAAATAGAAAAGGAAGCCGATCTTGATGAAAAGGGAAGTATGAAACTTACTTAGTATGTCATCAACAGACGGTCTTTTTGAAGCATCCTTTGTTAGCATATGAGCAATCAAATCCCTAGCAGGCTGTGAAACTGACATCCATAAGCCACTACTAAAATCTAAATCCACACTCTTGATAGATTCGAAACAAGCTTCGAGAGTGCTCCCCTGAAATGGTAAGACACCAAGCAAAAGAGCATGGAGCAGCACACCAGCACTCCAGATATCCACCTTTTCTGAATATTTCCCCGCCAAAATTTCAGGAGCAACATAAGCCGGAGTTCCAACCACACCAGACAAGCTCTGACCTGAAGAATATATTAAAGAGAAAAGGTCAGTGATGTTTCTCTTTCTCATCTCCGCAACCTATCTCTCTACTCTTCCACCCCTCCCCATGGTCCATGTTATAGCTAAGAAAGGGCAAGGCAGGCCAAGGCAGATGGAAATTGAGCATGGTAACAACGAGAAAGAAGTTATATGTAGCATGCTTTTTTTTATTATTAGACAACGTCATAGCAAAGGGAGTTGGCTATACACTTATGCACCGAAAGAGGAAGCAATGATTTCCAAATAACCCTACCCTAAAAACTAATGCAATGGCAGCAATTCTAGGATCATTTATGCAGGAATCTTCATTTATCCATCAACAAAGTTAAGATAAGGTGAAAGAAGGAAAAAAGGTCCAAACTTTATCTTGATGAGAATCAAAATATTGCATCTAAGGAGAAAAAAGAGGTAAAATTATATAGTACGGAGTACTTGCTACTCATATCTCTAGTCTAAACTGAAACCTATTTGAGGGAAAGACCCAGCACCAAACTGTCACTCTAAACTGAAACCTATCTGAGGGAAGAACAGTTCATCTGTCACTTACCATTGGAAATCCTCACTGCTAGTCCAAAATCAGCAAGCTTCAAGCCCCCTGAGGAAGTAAGAAGAACATTCTCCGGCTTTATGTCACGATGAACAACACCCATATCATGACAGTACTTGATAACCAAAAGAAGCTCCTTGAGTAAGTTGGCGGCCTGGTGTTCTGAATACTGCCTTTCCCTCGCCATTTGGTCAAGCAACCTTCCTCCAGAGCAAAATTCCATAACAAGATAGAACGAGTCAGCATCCTCATAGACGGCCTTCAAAGTAACAATGCCAACATGTCCAGACAGATGCTGCATAATTTCCACCTCTCGATGCACAGGGTCCTCCCCCTTGCACAACGTTTTACAAGCAAACACCTCACCGTTCACTTTGCTCCAGCACATTCTCACAGACCCGAATTTACCTTTCCCAATAGTTGCTCCCAAGTAATAATCTTGTTCAATCTTCTTCTTTCTGCCAGTTCTAGTTGCTGCATCTATACAGCCTATCTTCCTCTTCAGACCTCTCCCAGGTGAACCCAACAAGCTACCACATGGAGGAGCCGTGATAGCCCCACTCACCCGACTTTCAGCTAATCTACCATCTTCTACAGCTACATGTTCCTTACCCCTTTTCCTTAGCCTCGGATAACTTTCTAATGATACATGACACCTATGGATCGGCAATGACGGAGAATGTCCCGCACCATTCACAAGAACCTCCCCTCCCTTCCTTTTCTTACTTAAGCACTTCATCTTCATTCTATCACTAATCCAAAAACAAACCTTAATTAACCACAATCACTTCATCTAAATCCCACCACTAACCCAAAATTCAACCCTTAAATCATTGCAATCGTCGATCAGTCGTAACAGTTACATCTTCCCTACAATTACCCTACCTATTCGGTATTCACTACTACTTCTTCACTAAAAGGATCATAATTAATCACCTCGCAATCAAACTAATGCTATAGATTAACATTTGATGAAAAAGATGGAAACTTTCACATGAAGCTCAACATCTAACTTCACCACCATCCAACTTCTCACTAGTAAGAGAGCAAGGGCCCACTAACCAAGGCCCAAAGCATCAAAACCCTCAATTGCTGATCAAATTCTGAAGAAAACCCATATAATTAACATCAATATTCAAATTAAAGCCACATTCTTTATAAATAATCAACAAACAAAGAAATCCCAATAATTTAAACACTAACAAAATTGAGGGTAGTTTTAATTTACCTTGAAAGCTGAAGTTTTTACTCATATAATATATTGGACCCATTTTTGGATCAGCAGATTAATACCAACACTGCAAAAAAACAATAGAAATCAATAACAAAACAAGATAAGAAGAGGATCAAATATCATGAAATTAAGATGAAAATGAAGGGTAAGGAAGGGTAACTGAAGTAGAGTAAAGAAGAAGGTAGAGGATGAAGAGTGAGAAAAGGAGAAGTGTGAAATGATATGATGAGATAAAATGAAGAGTAAAGAAGAAGAGTGAAAAAATGCAAAGAACCCGTGAAAGGGGGACAAAGATACTGCTGTTCACCCCGCACATTATGCGCGCCTGTCTACTTTGGGTTAGTTAATAACTTGTCCGCCTTTTCCCCTTTTGCCTTTCCAACGGGGCAATACTCTGGGAATTCTTCCTTTGGACGGTTGTGTAACACTCGTATATTCACCCAATATTCGATTTCTTATGTAGGATGGGATCAAGTTCGGCACAACGATTAAAAATTCCGATTTTCATATTCTCCTCCCGCAGTAATGTCGTAGTAAGAAAATTAAGTCTTTCTAATAATAAGAAATGCAATATTAATGCAACATTTTGTTTTGTGTTGAGTAGAGATATTTCGGTTATGTCATATGGTACACATGATTGTTACTCAAAGGAGTGCACTGATGAAGTGATGACTGGACCTCCAAAAAAAAAAAAAGGTTGTGTGGTCAGAGTGGTCACATATTGCAGACCATGGAATGAATCTATCTTAAAACTGTAGTCCGTACGTATACAGATGACAAAGTGTCGTACGAGATCGTCCTACAATAACTAGTGGTCAAAAGAGACTTTCCCGTACAAAAAAGATCGCAATTCATAATTTTGCACCCATATAATCTAGCGTTGCTGCTAGATAGTACATTATTGAAGAATACATGAACAGATGCTTATCACCAAAATTGGCAAAATTGACATCAGAGGCTCTGAAACTGCCATGCTTCTCTAGCGTACATGACAAGCATCCAGCTCTGTGGCAGCAATTGCCTGATGCCTATGCACTTCTCTGGAGTCCAGCCCCTAAAGACTCTGCAAGCAGAACTCTTCACCAACCGTAACAATGACATCGACTAACTTGACTCATCAGTGGAGTCTCCAGCTCTCTGATCTAGAAGCAAACGGAACATCTCAGCTTTCTCTGTAAAACCAGTTTCTGAGAATGCATCCGCCAATCTATTACAAAGGACTCTGTCAAAAACTGATGTTGTGGAGTTCTTCCATTGATCCAGGACTTCTGCAACCTCATCCATATGCCCTAACATCAGATACGATGATAAAATCGGGACATAGTTTCGACCAATCATTTTTTGCTTTGTCATTCTTAAGGATTTCCAGATTTGGTCTACCATAACCTTGTTTCCCATGCCCGCGTGCAATATGATGAGGAAATCATAGGTAATCCAATCTCTCTGAGTAATGCTTTTTTCTGCTTCTACAATACAGCTTGC
>JBBYHQ010014364.1:0-10617 GCA_038382645.1 Spergularia azorica | reverse complement strand
TTATATCCCTGAGGTGGAACAAGATCAAGATAATGAGAACGTATTGAATCATTCAACATTAGAGTATGATGGGTCTTTGGATGATGATAATATGGAGTCTATCCGACACAATATTGCCAATTCTTTAGTAAATCATAACAATTGATTAAATTTCTATCTATGGGATTGTATTATTGGATCAATTGCAAATTTTGAGACATGTAAGAATATTGAATATTGAATATGTTTTGATTGTGATACTTTTGAACAATACTTTCTAATAGGAGGTTTAATTGTGAGATTCATAATATTGGATTTTTTTTTTATCATATCCATTTTTGTTATTGTTAACAAACTGAATTATGCATAAGAAGCAAAATTATTCTTCTAGCCTTTTTCATGCCTATTGCACAACAAATCAACATGTAAAACTGATAAACAAAAAAATTGGCCAAACGGGCACAGAATGGCTTCTGTTTCTCAGAACTGCTTCTGAATTATGTTGGCCAAACAAGCACAAATTTCTGCAGAAACTGTTTCTCATAAACTGTTTCTGAGAAGCACTTCTGGAGAAGTTAGAGCTTGACCAAACGGACCCTTAATACTGTTATTAAATCGAGCCTAATCGCTTGTTTTTGAACGTTTAATAATTAAGGTTGTTAGAGTCGTATTCACGCCTAATAACTAATCACTAAGGAACAATATGAATTTAATTCCACAATAGAGTAATAAAGAGGAAGATAACTGAATCGGAACTAGGATCGGTTGTTAGAATTGCTAGCGGCGACAACCCCGACCAAGACCTCAACCACTTATTTCATTGTTTTACTTTTTAGTTTAATCAACAACTCAATCAGTCAAAACCCCCAAATTGTTACCACTATTTAATCACACACTTAATTGCAATAACTCGTTAAATTCCCTGAGGATCGAACCTTACTTCCCTATCACATAGTTTTAAGAGAGAATTTTTGGAAGAGTGACACGATTAAGCTCCACCATATTCACAAAATATCCTTTCTTGTTAACTTTGGGAAACATAAATTTTTACTACCTTTCTCCCATCATTCTCCCCCTAAGGTGGTAAATATTATGAGAGGTGTTATTCGTCACCCTTAATTTACTAATATCGCCCAATTTTTTCAATGAGTTTTCGAGTTTACCCTTAAGGCCCAACGTTGAGTTTTCACCTCATCTCTCTTTTCGCTGTCATCCCCATGAGGCCATGACTACAATAGTACTACCACCGTACCACAACACCATTCCAACCACAACTGAGAAATGGATACTCAAAGAGTGGAATATTTATTGATAGAAATGTCAAATTCTGGAAAACTTGGGTTAATGACTTAATGTGCACATCACATTAAGTCTTGAAAACAAACAATGATAGAAAAAATGCATGCACGGCAATCTCCACCCATTCGCCCTCAAATTACTACTACCGCCCAACTTTTTTCGTAAATTACCAAGTTTACCCTTATGCATTATCTTACGATAGGTTTCCCTTCCCTTGTTCTCCCTCTCCACTCTCCACTCTATGTCCTTCAGACCTCCAATTTCTATTATCTCGTTATGTCATACCCATCAAGCCATCGTCCGAACACCTCTCATCAATCATCACTGTGTTTAAAATTTGGAAATCAAGCAAACTTAAAATAGACCGAAAAACTTCACCTTTCACTCAAAATAATCTCAACTTAAATAGATTGATCCAAACCTCGCTAATTCAATTCCCTATTGACCTATATACCGCGTATGGTATCTCCGAACCTCCAAATTTTCATGTCTACAAACTCCAACAAAATATCAAAAAAGTGAAAAAAAAAAATCCAAAATGGACAATAAGCCTAATTATCATACATGTGTTCCGATGTACTATAGTGATGTCAATTTTATTCAAAATTGCTTTCCTTTTATCGCAAGAACCTTACGCGCGCGGCATATTTGCATAGGGTTCGGTTGTAGCACCCCGACTCAGCACCTAAGCCGGAAGTAGTCATCTATGGCAGCTCGTCAGGCTGAAGGCTGACCTCACAAACAAACACGGGTCCTTTCGACGCATTTTGACCTCATTCGTGCGCACCCTGGGAACTTCCCAGGAGGTCACCCATCCTGAAATTACTCTCAGTCAATCACGCTTAACTCTGGAGTTCTTATCACATGGGCTTCCTAAAAGGAAAATCGACTTTGTTGGTATGAGTAGCACTATCAATCCTTTTAAGCACCTCATATGAGCCACACTCACCCCCTCTTAAAACCGCAATATCCTCGTTGCACCTGACAGCCAACCATAGTCCAACTCCAGGATCTTTCCCCCGCTAGGCTGCTGACGTGGCCATTCCTGACCACAGGATAAACACGCGGTCGCAGGGTTGCTCTGATACCATTTGTAATAACCCGATCCATCATATGTCGCAACACAACCTAATAAGTTGGGAAGTCACCCTTAGGCCCATATATCCTCTCGTGGCTCTAAAAGGTGAAGGTCTTGTTGGTAGTATGATGGTAGGAATCTATTATAAACTGATCATATGAGCCTTAGTATCCCAATGTGGGACAAACCAACTCCATAAACCATTTTCCAAATTCCGTAGTATTACAAACTCCCCCACTTAAAGAACACGACGTCCCCGTCGCGCCTCAACCATTCCATACCAACATCAACACAGATCCAAGATCTCCCCTGCTAGACGGTTGGTCTGGGGCTAACCCCACCACCCAACACGCGGTCGCATGGTTGCTTAGATACCACCTGTAATAGCCCGATACATCGACTGAGTCGGAAGTAGTCACCTATGGTAACTCGCCAGGTTGTGGGCTGACCTCACAAACAAACACGGGTCCTTTCGACGCATTTTGACCTCACTCGTGCGCACCCTGGGAAGAGGTCACCCATCCTAAAATTACTCCCAATCAAGCACGCTTAACTGTAGAGTTCTTATCACATGGGTTTCTTAGAAGGGAAGTCGACTTTGTTGGTATGAGTAGCACTATCAATCCTTTTAAACACCTCATATGAGTCCTTAATCTCTTAGGAACTTCCTCTGAAATATGGGGTATTACATCGGTTCCTATGAGAACACTAGTTCCCATGAGAACACCCTAATATAAGCTCAATTAATAAATATAAAAAACAAAAACAAAAACAAAAAAATAAATTAACTCATTTTCTCTCTCCTCCCCCCACCCCTTCCCTTTTCCTCCACCCGACCCCACCCCCGAACCACCATAACCCCACCGCTGGCCAGACCCAACCACCACCTCCACCGTTGCAACCACCACCACCGAGGCCGAAAAACTCCGGCGACCCAAACCCCCCTCCCCCTCAACCCTCCTCCACCCTCCTCTTCCTTACCCGACCCCAGTCCCCACCCCTAGCTGCCTACCCAACCACCGCTATCCAATCACACCACCTCAGAACCAGGAGCCGACACCACCATTCGGACGGCCGTCGTAAGGCTAGCCGGAACCCCCACCACCGCGACATCACCTCCTCTTCTCCGTCCACGAATTTTCTCTCTCTCCCAATTTTCTCTCTCCTCCAAATTATGGAATGCCCATTTATAAATTACGGAATGCACAATTACATGATTCGAAATGCACAATTACATGATTCGAAATGCACAATTATATGATTCAAAATGCACATTAAGGTTTAATAAAATGCACATTTAGAAAAAATTAAATGCACATTTACATGATTTAAAATGCACATTCTGGTGGTGGTGCGAAGGTGAGGAGTGGTGGCCAGAGTGCGTCGGTGGCAGCCGGAATCCTGTTGTTCGTCGCCGGAATCTAGCCGTTGTTGGCTGTGAGAGAGTAAAAAAAGAGGAGAGAGAATGAATAGAAATAGAGAAATGGAGGAAAATGGAAGGCAGGTGGGGTCGCGGGGGTGGGGATGAGGTCGCCGGCGGTCGGTGAGAAGAATGGTGGCGGCGGCCGACTCACCGGTTTCGGCGGTGGTGGGTACTCGGTGAAGGCGAGGCAAAGGTGGAGGTATAATGGGGGACTGGGGGCAGCGGGGAAGGAGAAAGAAAAGGGAGTTGGATTTGTTGAGTTTTTTTTTTTTTAATTGTTGAAACTTAATCTTGACCCTTTATTTTGTAATCTAATGGTAGGGAAGAGTTCTCATGGTTCACATGGGAGGATGTGTTATCATATGAACTGAATCCTATTTTCATAACCAAAAACCAGGAGACTCTTACTCACATTCCCAATTTACATCTAGATGGAAATTTCAAACTAGGCTGTGATGAACATAATGGGCAGTTGGCTAGTCTGTGCCTCGATGATTTATTATGTTAAACGGATACATGGAATAGAGGAGTAGGGGATCGGAGAAAGAAATTAGATTCGATGTATGAAGTCTGATCACTAAAGCTAATGAAGGGTATTATAGGAATGTTTCGGGCGACATATATATATTATATTAATTAATAGGCAAAACATTTAGTGTAAATTTTTGTGTCCACATCAGCGATGATGTCAATGTTGATGTCATTTGCCATGTCATTCCGTTAATTAAATATGCATATGTATACAAATTCGAAGATATCTATATTTCTGAAAATCACGAAATAAAAACCTGCTACAATTTCGCCAATGATGTATAATAAAATCTTCTAAAATGTTCATTCCTAAAATAACACTTGCACTAAATCTCAACGAAATATTGCAATTTCCTTAGTTAAATAAAAAAAAATTGAAAATAATTTCAAAGAATCATATCATATACTCCGTATAAAATAGTAAAGAGCAAAAAAAGAATGGCAATGATCTTGAGCTGTATTTTTAAGAATACAAAAGGAATAATACTAATTTCATCAGTACTCCATTTTGGAAAATATGTCACAGAATCTTATAAATAAAAAAGATTTTGGCCCCAAAATAATTAGCATTTTATTTTGAATAGGACATCTACGCCCAAAATAAATACAGAGAGAAATAAAACATTTTGTATATAACGTATGATTTAATGGAAAGAGTATTTCCTTATAAAATCAATTTTGTTCCCTTGACGTTAAGATTTGGCAGTTTAAAGTAAACTAGAAAATAATTTATAATTGATTTAGCATTTTAAATAAAGCATCAAATCATTCCATGATTATGGTTTTTACGTTTAGTTAAGTATTTAAGAAAAATGATGTGATGTTGAGAAAATAATTCCATGAATGTAGTTGTTATTTTTGTATGGATAACCATAATTATTTTTGTATCCTATACAAACACACATACATCATGTATCAGTATACATGTCCGAACAAAGATGAATATCGAGTAAATGTTGTTTAACATAGGGATTCACGGGTTCGGGTCATATTAGACCCGAAAATATGTACATATAAATGGGTTGGGTTACTACTCTTTTCGGGGGCATGAAGAGCGGTTTCATGACCAGAATTAGTGTGTTTGTAACACAGAAAAACGGGTTACCGACCATAAAAGTGGGTTCATAGCCAAAACATGTGTATCAAAACGGGTTCGAGCCATAAAATTGAATAATGCTTAATAACCCTTTCCCGGCCAACGGGTCCGGGCGGCCATGTACATTAGACAATGATATGATCAGTTTTATAACATCTGCTAATGAAAATAAGGCCAACTAATATAATTTTGACTAAAAGATAGAAGATATAACTAAAAGTAAACATACCAGAGACAAACGGGTGCGAGGCAATACCGATCATGTGTTATGAAGGTGGGTTCATGACACATATAAGTGCACTAGATTGATAAAATTAAACATATATCAACTACCATATAATATCCGTGGTGTCATAGCGACGATGAAGTACAGATTGGGGAAACATGGTGCCATGATTATATTACTTGAATTTCGCATTGGTATAGCACAATTTACAATTTTTAGGTTGGTCGAATTAATAGAAGGTTGAGATTAGATAGATCCAATTAGTGTACTATTGTCTAATACGGTCATACCTACAATTTACACTTGCTTTATACAATTTGCACATTCATATTTAAAAAAAAAATACTACTGTGTCTTCTACGAGCAATAGCTTGTAGCGGGTAATACCTAAAATTTATGCATCTCTTAAAACTAATCTAAAGACGAATACGGTTGAGATGAATATAATTGGATTTATTGATCGCTATATCATATTTGTGCGGTAAACATGTTATGTTCCAGTCAATAAATGTTACCCACTAAGGCCCTATTTTATAGGACTTAATAAAAGTAGTATTCAGATCAGATCAGAAGCATTCAGATCAAATCAGATCAGAACCATTCAAATCAGATTAGATCATATCAGAAATGTTCAAATTTCTATCAATGTATTTGGTCCATAATTGATACTAATTCGTTGAAATTCAATCAAATTTTCAACACATTCAGATCAGATCAGATCAGTTCAGAGTCATTCAAATCAGATAAGATAAGATCAGAGTCATTCAAATCAGATCAGATCAGTTCAGAAAGATGCAGTCCTATCAAACAGGGTCTAAGTTATAATCCTTATTTCAACTTAATGTTACAACACTTTAAACGAAAATCGTGTTATTAAAATTTACACATAAGTTATTAGTTCTAATAAATTATAAACAAAGTAAATGTGTATAGGAATAGGGCCGCCCGTGCAATTTTGCACGGGTAAAATGCTAGTATTTTGTTAATAGCCGTGCTTTTGAGCACTTCTTAGGCCGTCCACATAGAACGATGATGTCAAATGAAACTTGCCGTTAATAGCACTCACATGGTCATGGAAGACACACGCATGAATACGCAAGACACACGCACGCAATACACATGGTAATTAAGGTATTAATGTATCGTATTGCTATTTTTACAATAATTATCCATGTATTAACAATAAATTCGGTAAGAATATTCTTTAAAGAACGGCAATTACAACCCTGCTCCATCTATTTATAACCCTGCTCATGGTTACAAAGTCCCACCACTCATCCTACTAATTTGATTTGCATTGATTAACACTCTTATGAAAATACGTCTGAAAAACCTTGATCATCGATACCAGCCCCTCCTAAGTATTACCTACCACAAGTTAAGAGCAGTGCTTCGAAATCCCATCTTTTTTTTTTTTGGTACAATTCTAAATCCCATCTACCCATTTTATATTTCATATACTGTAACACATATATTAGCTCTATAATTGTTGGATCAAAATTGATCGACGCACGGCTAAGACTACTCTTCAATTGACTTTATTTTAGGTGTGTACCGTGATTAAAATAGGGTGATGATCTTGCCAAGGCAAATCAGCATCTTCCAAGACAAATTTGTCCATTATATGGAATAGGTTCAGTGAATCTGCCTTGGCGGTAGTAATTATTGCCTTGGCAAAATCATCGCCCTTAAAATAATGTAGCATCGTGACTTCAAAACATTTCATTGTGAGAACATTTCATTTACTTTCATAGAATATAAGTATATAACCCATCCTAACTTTCATTTATCAGCCCTCATTCTTGAATCTTGATCTCAGCTAAATTTGATAGCTTATTCCGAGTAGCTGTGCAGGAATCACAAATTTATAAGTGATACGAAAAAATAAACGTGTACGGGTGACTAATTTGAATGTGGTGAATACGGAGTAGTATGTTTAGGAATTTTAATTTTGTTATTTAAAATCCATCACAAACCCATAAACCAGCATCAGAAGACCGTTTGCAATTGTTAGGCATGGGTGGAAACTTATATTTTTGCCAATTCGGAAAGTAATTTTAGCTAAGACAAATATAATAATGAACCTGTTGCAGTGTCTTCTACATGTGTATAGTAATGCATGTTATTTACTTCATTTTGTTAGCACTATTCAATCCTATT
This sequence comes from Spergularia azorica, assembly GCA_038382645.1. Classification (NCBI taxonomy): domain Eukaryota; kingdom Viridiplantae; phylum Streptophyta; class Magnoliopsida; order Caryophyllales; family Caryophyllaceae; genus Spergularia; species Spergularia azorica. Next base: position 2,825 of record JBBYHQ010014364.1, on the reverse strand, counting down.
AAAACTATTGCAAAACGAAATGCGGTTAATAAATTTCAGCATTGTTTTGTGAAACTACTATTGTCCTATTCGTATTATACTACAATTATGTCTTATGGGTTAAGTAACATTAATTACACCTATAAAAATAACTAACGTGTTCTAGCAAACTATATCATGATCTAGACACTATGAGAAGTATCATGGTCCTTTTCACAAAATTGAGGTGATACACTTGTAAGATTTTTTAATTTTAATTTTGTGTGGCCATTGGTACAAAAAAGGGATGCTTCTCAAGTTGTCATGGTCCCAGAGTTATGGTACAACCATTAGTAGGGAAACTGTACTATAGCTTTGAAACCGTAATTTTTAGTATATAAGTAAGTTAGTTGAATTATATTCTCCGTCCGTCTTAACTCAAACACCCGCGGACCATTTGTAGTTGAATAAGAAATTAGTAAAAAAAAAGAAGTAAAATAGTGGTAATGACAAAAAAAATTAGGAGAAAATAGGAGAGAGAATAAAAAGATTTACAAAAAATAGGAGAGTGAATATTAGAGAGGGCGTGAAGATTAGCAAAAAAGTAGGAGATATAACTATATCCCAAAATAGATGGGGTGTTTGAGGTGCAACGACCAAAAAAAGAAATAAGGGTGTTTGAGTAAGGTCGGGAGTTTGGTTAAATTTTATTAACTTTAAAAGATAAATCATTAGCCATCTCTAAAACCATATTAATTAGTGTGCGGATCATCTATCTCATTCCATGTATCCCACCAACCACGTGCTAACATTTCACGAATCTTTCTAAGGTAAAATATAATTTTAAAAAAAAAAATGAAATCTTAACACATGATTGATGGGGTACAAAGAATGAGACAAGAAGTAGGTTATGTGATCCACATTACATTAGCTATGCTAATAACCAACCTTTTAGTTAGTTCTTAGATCCTCGGCATCATAGCTAACGTCATCAATAATGTCATTGTCACGTCTCATTCCCTTTGGTTGCTTTTTAAAAAAAAAGAAAAAAATTGATTTTATTCTAGCCAAAATTTTATTCTAGCCAAAATTTTATTCCATCCTCTCTCACACTTTCTCTCCTATTTTTTCTTAATCCCGACATTATCTCTCCTGTTTTTTTCTCAATTTTCTTCCATTACCACCACTTTATTTTCTTTAATATTTTTCCTTATTCCCCTACAAAGGGTCCGCGGGGTGTTTGAGCGGCTTAAGGCTATTGATATATCCCACACTCCGCATACTTCACTATGCATATATATGGAGGGTAGTTAGGATTTTTTTTTTTTTACTTTTATGTGGTAAGATTGAGAGGGGAGAAAGGAGATGTGGTGTGGCATGTGAGTCAAAATTTAGGGATATACATTTGAAAATGTATAATGATATACAAATAGAGTTTCTCTGTTTGAGCTGTGGCAGAGGGGGCAGTGTTTATGTATGTGTGATAAGGGTTTGGTTTGTATTTTGGATGATTTGTGTTAATTCGGGATCAAATTTAACCAGTGGGGGGGGATCGACTTTGTGGTAATATATGTGGGTCAATACGCGGCACACTTAAAAATAAAAAGAAATTGGTCGAGGACCAAGAAAATTGGCCAGCAAGGCCAAATTGGATCAACTTATGAAAGGTTTAACTTCTCGGGTCCTATATTTTTTAAAATAATACGCATCTATTAGTTTGACAATAGTTTAGAAAATAGAATCACTATATCCGAGTCTATGAATAAAGATAGTGTTATTATCGATTTCATATAACAGCCCGTGCAACTTTGCACGGGTAAAAGAACTAGTTAGTAATAAGGTGAGTGACATATAGCTTTTCACAATAAGAAATGGGTTAATAGGGGTAGAAGAAAATATATTATGGGAAGGAAATAAAAGAGGAGAGAAAAAATATATTTGATGTGGTATGAAATAAAAATATGCCAAGAATAGTTGTAAAGTAATCAAAACAAGATTACATGTGCCTAGGATAAAATTAACATGTGCCCCTTGGGCACATGTTAGAAAAACCGATTTTATAATATGGACACGGTTCATGGAGTATATGTTTTTTTTTGGCAAAGTTTTACATGAGACGGTCTCACAATAACTTATTGTACGTGAGACCATTATATTTGGATAAAAAGTGAACAATTTAACATTCATTGTGATCATTATATATTGCTTTTAGTGATCATGTTAGTTTACAATTTAACCATATTAGTCGTGATTTAAAAGGGCCACGATAATAAAATTAGGCATAATTTATAGAGTAACACATTTAGTCATTTTATATGGGGCGTCATATTCTTACATTAAATTAAAGCAATCACTAAAAGAAGCATAATAGTTACTAGAAATGTAAAAGATGTCACTTTTTATATAAAAAAGATAGTATCACAGTAATTTCGTGTGAGACTATCTCACACAAGACTTACTCATTTTTGTTTTTTTTTTTCGTAAAATGTATGTCTATATTCTCAAATTCAAATTTTAATTTTTGTAATCTTTTGGATTTAGTGGCACCTTAAAATATGGAGTAGATACTATGAAACTCATGAATTTAATTCAATACCAAAATGAAATTGAATTCAACACCAAAATGTTTTAGTTAAGTAGTACCTAAAATGAAAATTTCCCGTTCTTCTAATTCCCGGTACGCAAATACTATGGTACCCCCGGGGTACGTAGAGAATGGTACCCCCTGGGCTCATTTATACCTGGGCTTTTGTTTATTTAGTTGGATTTACAATTTGAGTTGGGCCAAAATCTGACTTGACCCAATACTTCAATTAAAAGTTTCAAATCCAACCCATATTCTCTCCCCTTCCCCCTTTATTTTCTCT
>JBBYHQ010014363.1:0-34961 GCA_038382645.1 Spergularia azorica | reverse complement strand
GTTAACTCCATTACCAACCCGACATTTAAGGCCTTCCAGAAGCAAGGATTTCGCCCCCCAAATGCTCCGCCATGTAATACTCGGATCATATCCTCGATTAGCATTCAAAAAATCACTGTCTTTGAAATATCTAGCACTAACTGGATAGGTTTATGACAATGGCATTTCTAGGCTCGAGTTGGGGTCTCGATATAATAGTGAGTACTTCAACTATCTCTAACTTGTTCAAATTTAATGATCTTTTCACAAAACATACTACTGCAACATTAAGATTTGGAGAGAGGATTTCTTCTCTAAGTGAAACAGTTAGGGCAAAGCAGTAATATCAGAACACACGTAGTACATCATTATATGCTCCAAAGTCCGATCACAAGTCCATGCATGAACCGACGACCTCTAGCTAATGACTAGTAAAATAGAACTTCCACATTGTACACGAATTGAAGCGATGTAAAATCAAATTGTATATTCGAACTAAGTATACATAAAACATGAAACGAAACAGAAGTTCTGATAGATAATTAAAGATGTCAAGCAGGAGTGCAAATGTGCAATAGAGCAATACATGTTTGGACGAATTTGGGTGTCCCTTAGGTGAAATCGTTATACCCATCAAACACCTGTGAAACCAGTTAATCCACATACATTTACATCAAATGCATAATCGGAGCATCAACTTTTCACATCATACCATACCAAAGTAGGCTGGCTTACTTTAATTTAGTTCAACTGTCCTAAAATGTCACACGTCTTGTCATTTCCCACTTACTACTAAGTTTTACTGCTCTTTAGTTAGCTGCTCTGAATATTTCCACAGTACACAGATACGGATACTCCTGCTCTTTAGTTATCCTAGCTCACCAGGCCAGGGCGATAGTGACTTTACTAGTTTACCGTATTTACTACTAGCATTTACTATCCTCTTAATTATATTAATCTCAAGCATTACTCAAAAGATAAGAATGGTAAAATAAGTACTGCAAAGGAGTTTGACTCAAGTATGACATCTTGAACGTCCTACTACCAAGCCATATGTAGGTTGAACTCCGCCGCTCTAGCTTCCATCATATTTGATCCCTTTTGCCTTTCACCTGTCGAGACACCAGTTTGAGTCACCTCTTGATTTTCGGCTTCCCTTATTGCCCCGTATTACAACTCATATACCCGCCTTTCCTAACACTGCCAATAGTGTCATGGTCTCGTAACTTTCGTTACTTTGAATTATCGAATTATAAACTATAACGAAAACAACATCAATTATATTTCATATGGGGTACTCCGTACTAAACAAATGCAGTTCCTTTTGATCCTTAGTAAATTCACTAAAAACAGTTCAAGTTAAGTTTAATTTTGTAACGAAAATACACTAACGGATACGGGGGTACGATGTGCTGGATGTAGCAATTGGTACGTAGTAGTATAGGAAAGCAGTCTTTACATAAAAAATGTGATATAATATTGGTAGAGAGGGCTAACCTAGAAACGAGACGCATGCAAAAGGCTCATCATTCTGTCCTCTGTCTTCCACGCAAAAGACTCTCTCTCTCTCTTCCCTCTCCATTTGCTCACTTTCCTGGATTTCAAAAGCTTTACTGATCCTTCAAGTGCATTCCCCTATCTACCCCTGCGGTTTCCTGTTTATTACCTCTTTTGCCATCCTGTCCTGCACATTACCATGCCCTAGGAATAACTAAAATCATCAGTTGAAGAAAGTACCTCTATGGTTTGTTGCTCTTTTGGTAAATAAAATGACATGCAAGTTCAGTCCCACATGTTCCATTTAATTTGAGAATGGGACATTGGTTTTGGATGTACTCTTTTTAACATATTCTTAATGTATGTACGAAATTAGGTATCGTAAGGGCATTATTGAATATCTACGGAATGTATCAGATATGTAAATATTGATTGTTCAATTTGATTTTTGACTTTGTTTATGATTGCAACTTTGCAAGACACTCCATGACAAAAGGAATAGTGTTGTAGCTTGGTACTAGGTTTAGGACACTTCATTTTGCATAATGATCAAGGGCTTAGTTTAGAGTGAGGTCTTTGCATTGACTCGGTTAGTCTATGGAAATGTTAGCGAATTGACCCAATAAGTTGAACTGGTGAATCGAATTTATTTTTCTTTGTAGAAAATATGAGTAGATTGAGAAAATAACATAAGTTTCAAATATTTCAGGTCATTCTTTTGTAATAAATTAGTCAATCGATTTCCAACTTGTTAAGCATACACCACCTACTCAAACATGCATGATAAACATGAATCTTCTTGTTACAAGTATTGACATAGGAATCCAAATGACCCAAGCAATCAATTACAAGGGAAGTCCATCAACTTTTGTACATAACCACTAATTTCCAAAACACACAAAAACAGAAAGCAAAATTATCACCATACACCAATCAACAAAGAAAGCTTTGATCATACAAACTTTTGTCTGTTGTTGAGCCCACTTAGAAAACCCTCTAACCATCTTCGTCCTTCTTTTGCTTTGTCCCACAAATACACACAAAAAAGAACCAAACACAAACTAACCTCCTCACACCACCCTTCACCCACAAGCTTCCTATCATGGCAATATGTGCAATTAACACCCACTTCCAGGACAATTCAACCAAGCCAAAATATGAAGGGCAATTTTGTCATTTTATTCCACACTTTGAATAATTTCTCACTCTCCTTTCCTTAAAAGAAACACCAAATACCCTAGTTAATAACATATCTTAAGCTAAATCTTTTAAAAGCAAAATTACATTGAATTGAGAGAAAAGGCCATTGTTCTACTTTTGCCTCTAAAGGTTTGGATGAAATCGAACAAGTCTTGATTTTAGTTATTGTTTGTTCTAATTTGGATTACAATGAAAACAATCATACGGCGTATGAAATTTAACGAGTTCGATAAAATGTCAATTTTACTCGATCAACTTGTCTCATTTTAACTTTTCCTACTAAGTCTCTAACTTTTTACTCACAACGTTGATTATCCTAATTCACGTGTTTACCTTACATTCACAACTAATACCTAGAGGTAGTTTTTGCACGCCTTACTTTTATAGTAACGATAAAAACCACCTTTATTAGATCAACATATGTTACCGTATTTTCATGTTAAACATACATTGACGTATCATATCAAAGGTACAGTTAATAGCAACGTTTCCGATAATTAAGGTTGACCGAATGGTTAGAAAACTAGCCCGCCTAAGGTTGTTCCGAATTCAAATTCTTATATCCCAACTCCCCTTATCATCCGCTGCTCCTATGTACAAGAAACCTAAGCAACGTTTCCATCTAAAATCTCACTAAAATTGGATATAGTGATATAACCATTTTACAATGAATCAATGTATAAAGCTTAAAAGTGTAATATTATGTGTTTTTTTAATCAAAATTTCTTCTTTATGAACCAATATCCTCCTCCCATTATTTTTTGTGTTAGTGTAATGAAATCGAGCCATTCTTGATTTTAGTTATTGTTTCGTTCTAATTTGGATTATAGTGAAAACATATCACACGCCGTATGAAATTTAATGAGTTCGATAAAATGTCAATTCTACTCGATCAACTTGTCTCATTTTAACTTTTCCTATTAATCTCTAGCTATTTACTCACAACGTCAATTATCCTAATTCACTCGTTTACCTTACATTCACAACTATTAATATCTAGAGGTAGCTTTTGCACGACTTACATTTATAATAACGATAAAAATCACCTTTATTAGGTCAACACATGCCACCGTATTTTTATGTTAAACATACATTGACGTGTTGTATCAAATGTACAATTATTGAGCAATTTTTCCGAGGATTAAGACTGGTCGAATGGCTATAAAACAAGCCCGCCTAAGGGCTGTTTCAGATTCAAATCCTCATATCTCGACTTCCTTAGCATCAGATGTCTTATGTACCGAAAACCTAAGCAACGTTTCCATCTAAAATCACACTAAATTTTTTTCATAAAATTGGATATAGTGATATATACTCCATTTTACAAGGCAATCAATGTAGTATTAAAGTTGTAATGTATTTATTTTTAATTAAATTTTCTTTCTTTATGAAACCAATATCTTCCTCCCATTATTTTTTGTGTTAGTGTAGTGTAGGGTAAAATGTTGAGTGGACTTTGTATGTTGTATCGTGTATGTATCCAAGTTGGAAACTTTAAGTAACTTTTTTTGGCTCATTTTGCACACCTTTCTCTCTCCTCAAACACACACTTTCTCTCTCTAACATCAATGCAATGTTTCAGTCCATATTTCTGCTCGTTCGATCAAGTCAAAACTGTGGTTAATGCAGCAAAGGAGACGCCCTAGAAAAAAGTAGCGTATCACTTACTATTCGAAGCAGCAGAAGAAGAAGATGCTACTAACTACAACAATTACTGCCAAAATAGCACAAAATATCTGCTTTAATTCTGAGTTTCAGGCTATCAAATTTAAGGGTGGAAGCTAGATTATAAAATAAACTTTATTACCATATATTATATAAAGGTGGTAACTTTTTTTTTGGGTTTTGTTTTAACCGCAAGATCTTGATTATCACCCATCTTCAATCCTACAGTCTACGTTCTATTTCTGAAGTTTTATAAGCTTATTTGGGAAGCTTCTTTTTATTTATATATATATTATTAGTAGTAGAGTAAAAAAAATGGGGTTGTTTGTTATGGAGGATAAAGTAAAAAGTTGGATTTTTACCCATTTATGGAGGTTTTAGATCGTTGGGTACTGTTTGGTTGTTTAGTATTTTGTTAGCTTATTTTCTATAGCTCTGATCTCAAAATATTGGTGGAAAACAAACAGTCCCTAGTGTTTGTTTTACTCTGCTGCTAGTTATGTTAGCAGGAAAAGAAGCTTAAACAATACGAAAGTTCATTTCTTTTTGTTGGGTTAATCTTAATTTATCTATTTTAAGGTTTTTGCATAGCAAGTGTTTGGGGAATTGCCCCTGAGAAAGGAAAAGGGGGGTAAAAAAGGGGGTTGAATTGTGGTAAAAAAGAGGTGAATTTGGAGGGTTTGGGGAGGGTGGGAGGGGGGTAAAAGAGGTGAAATTTTGTGGTAAATAAATGATGGCAATGTCCTGCAAGGATGGTAAAGGAGTGATGGATAATGGGAAGTATGTGAGGTATACACCTGAGCAGGTTGAAGCCCTTGAGAGGCTGTATCATGATTGCCCGAAACCGAGTTCGCTTCGTCGTCAGCAGCTCATCCGAGAGTGCCCTATCCTCTCTAACATTGAGCCCAAACAGATCAAAGTCTGGTTTCAGAATAGAAGGTATAATTATAATTCAATCATTTTTTTCATTCAACTATTTCTTCATGAATCATTTTTTTTTATTATGTATTTATGTGTGTTGTTATTTAATGTCAAATTGTCATAAATTTGTCATGAATCCAAAAATGTTTAGTGCCCATGTGGTGAAATGCCCATAATTTGAGATGTATTTGATGAAAGTATGGATCTTTTTAACTAATTTGTGAAATTTGTGCATTAATGTGAGACAGATGTAGGGAGAAACAGAGGAAAGAGGCATCACGGCTGCAAGCTGTGAACAGGAAGCTAACTGCAATGAACAAGCTTTTAATGGAAGAAAATGATAGATTGCAGAAACAAGTTTCTCAGCTTGTGTATGAGAATGGCTACTTTCGCCAGCAGACTCAGAAAGTGAGCTCCTTTTCTTAATTAATCCTGTGAGACGGTTACGTATGACGATTCATGTTAGCCGACCCCAAATCATTTTGGGAATAAGGCGTGGTTGTTGTATTTAGTGAAGATTTAGAGGACATAATTAAGAGTTTAAACTAATTTTTTTCTTCTAAATCCTGCGTTTTAGGCTGGGATTGCAAGTAAAGATACAAGCTGTGAATCAGTGGTGACGATTGGTCAACACCATTTGACACCACAGCATCCTCCAAGAGATGCTAGTCCTGCAGGGTAAAGTGTGGGAGGAATAACTTGATTGTTGTGTCATTTTCTAAAAGACATTGGTTACTGTGAAGTTGTTTGTTGGGGTTTGGCTGATGCTTTTGTTCTTTTTACAATTCTTCCCAGACTTTTGTCCATTGCAGAAGAAACTTTAGCTAAGTTTCTTTCAAAGGCTACTGGAACTGCTGTTGAGTGGGTCCAAATGCCTGGAATGAAGGTACATTATTTTTACTTAATTCAATCCTCTAATTATTAATTAATTGACTTGTTGGTGGTCCATTATTTGCTAATTGAGTTAATTAATCATATACTCGGAAAATGGTGTTTTGTAATTAGCTTTTCTTTTAATTGGAAAAAAGGTCAAAACTTTGTGCTGAGATTTTGGACAATGCTGATTTTTGTTAGATTTAGCAATAATATGAATTGCTGTAGTAGTAGTGTTAGTATGGGAGCAGTGATGTGGGGTAGCTTCAGCTTGTTGTAATCTGTCTATTGATTTATGTAGCCTGGTCCGGATTCCATTGGAATCGTTGCTATTTCTCATGGTTGCACTGGAGTGGCAGCACGAGCCTGCGGCCTGGTGGGTCTTGAACCTACTCGGGTATGTGCATGTTTATCTGGAGCTTCAGTTGTTCCAAGTTTTGATTTTTCTTTGTGAATTGAAATTGACCAGTAAATATATGACAGGTTGCGGAAATCCTCAAGGATAGGCCGTCGTGGTTTCGCGATTGCCGAGCTGTGGATGTGCTTAACGTGCTGCCCACTGCAAATGGTGGAACCATTGAGCTGCTTTACATGCAGGTTAGCTATTCCGTTAGTGCACCTTCTAAATTGGTTAGTTACATGGCGGATGATTTGGTGCAGTGCCTAAAATGTTGTCTATTGGTGTTTTAGCTCTATGCGCCTACAACATTGGCGCCTGCCCGTGATTTCTGGTTGCTTAGATATACTTCTGTTATGGAAGATGGTAGCCTGGTGGTAAGTCTCCTTTTGTGGTATATTTTTCATGTCCTGATTATTCTTCTGGGTTCCGAACTGTTTAATGTTTCAGTCCTAATGTAAGTCCATGTATAGGTCTGTGAACGATCACTTAACAATACTCAGAATGGTCCAAGCATGCCTGCTGTTCAGAACTTTGTTAGAGCGGAGATGCTTCCAAGTGGGTATCTTATAAGGCCTTGTGAAGGGGGCGGCTCAATAATACACATTGTTGACCATTTGGACCTTGAGGTAAAATATACACTTCTGAACTCTTGATGAAGATAACAAGTGATATCATCTATTACTAATTGGTTATGTCTTGTCCTTTTACGAAACAGCCATGGAGTGTGCCTGAGGTTTTGCGCCCTTTATATGAATCATCAACCGTAGTAGCCCAGAAAACCACGATGGCTGTAAGATTTCCGCTTTGTGCGTTCTGTTCATATACATCTTATTTAAGTGTTTCTCTTGGAGTCTTGGCTTATCATGAGCTAATCTGAAAAGAAGGGATATAGTTTAAGTGGTCATTGTGATGTAGAAGTTCTGATCGTTGTTTTCTTAATGTTCACTTCTTGGTTTCTCTGGTATTCAGGCATTACGTCAACTGAGACAGATTGCCCAAGAAATCTCCCAGCCTACTGTGTCCAACTGGGGTAGGCGACCTGCAGCTTTGCGGGCTCTTAGCCAGAGGTTGAGCAGGTATGTATGTGTGTATGTGGTTAAGTTTATCCATCTTGGGAACAGTATCATGGTGGTCCTTATAACGTGGGTCTGATAAATTGAATTTCAGGGGTTTCAATGATGCACTAAATGGGTTTACTGATGAAGGATGGTCAATGATTGGAAATGATGGCATTGATGATGTGACTGTACTTGTGAACTCATCACCCGACAAACTGTTGGCCTTGAACCTTACATATGCAAATGGGTTCCCAGCTGTGAGCAACACTGTTTTGTGCGCTAAAGCATCAATGCTCTTACAGGTAAATTAATTTTGTGGGGGAAATTAAGCGGTTTGTTTAAACTGTTGGTAGCCATAGTTACAGATTGGATCTCTCATAAGTCATATCCTCTTAGAAGTGGAGTAGTATTAACTGTTTTAAGTATTTGGGGCATGAGCCACTTGAAAGATTGAATCTTCACTGTTTCGGCATTTCACTTGAGTCATTGATGGCGTGCTTCTTGACAAATGATGTTAAAGTTAAATAGGAGTTCTGGAAAATTGGGGAATTGTTAGTGTTGTGTGCGCCGTTCTGGTGCAATTTTGATTTCTGGAACTGAGGTTGTAGCTGGGATTTTCCAACAGTGTGTTGTGTGAGGTAGGTGAGCTAGTTGTGTGATTACTATGAAATGTCGATGGTGTATAAATTTCAAGGCTCTGGTTTGAGAAATTGAGGAAACCCGGGTGTGTTCTACTTCCTGCAGTCTTACAAACTGATGTCGATCGGTCTATAAATCTTAAGCTTGTAATTTGAGAAGTGGAGGTAAATGACCTAATTTCCTAGTTATATGGTAGAGATGAAGAAGATATTTGCGACTCCCTTTTATGACATTATCCAGTTCAGATTGGATGGGTAAGTTTCCTCTTTGGTGAAGGACTGTAGAGTTGAAGGTTTTAAGGATCCTTACCAGTGAAAGGCTGAGGGTTACTAAGCTATTGAAAATGTTCACCAAAATGGGTTGCTGATTCTTATTGGAAACATTACAACAACGAAAATGCACGCTCCGTGCTTGTCCGATTGGCCGAGGGCGACTTCCTGGTTCTCCTTTTACATCTGTAGATTACACGCTGGGTATCTGGAAGTTGACGTAGTGAGGTTTTATGTTTTTCTCCGAATGGATTTGTCCTTGTGAATGGCTGTTTAGTTGAAGTCTCCATTGAAGACCAAAGCATCTGAGGTACAATAAAGTGGGAAGGATGGATGTATGTCTTATAGGGGGTGTTCCGGTATTTCGTTTGGTTGTAGCAGGGAGGGATGCGTGATGCATTAAGCTTGAGAATGAAAAATTCCAGTGTACACTGACATAAGCTGTTTCAACTTGACAACCCATGTATTGGTGGGAGTTTGTTGTGATGCTACCTTGTAGAATCTAATTCCGCTGGTAATTTGGGTCTTGAATATCAAGGTTAATATAAGTAAATGCATTATGAATTCATGATTATTAATGGTCAGAAGTCGTGGTCTGGCACCTCTTGAGAAGGAAACAATAACCCCTTTCTTCCAGTATAGTGTCTTTTTTATTTTTATATTTATTATTTTTTTTACAGCTGGTGATGCCACAGTAACTAATGTGCACCCGGGTTATGTCATAATCCTTTTCTTATAAGACATTTGATTAGTTCTTGCATATTTATTTGCACTCTTTTAAAACTTATCCTACTCTTTGTATGGGCTTGAGTGAAAGCTTCTGACATTATACTATTCTCTCACATCTGCAGAATGTTCCCCCTGCAGTACTTCTTAGGTTCCTGAGGGAACACAGATCAGAATGGGCCGACAACAATATTGATGCTTACTTGGCTGCAGCTGCAAAAATAAGTCCTTGTAGCCTTCCTGGAACACGTATTGGAGGTTTTGGTAATCAAGTCATACTTCCATTGGCTCATACCATTGAGCATGAAGAGGTAAAATTTGCGATTATTAATTTTAGATTTTGTAGATACTTATTCTTACCTTTGATTGTATACTTTCTTTTCCATTTCCAATGAAGCCCAAGACTCACTATTCTTTGGCTTAGAGATATAATAGATCAGATCACATTGACCGAGTAAATTGTATGTGTATCTTATTGTGACTAGTGAGTTGGAGTCAGTTGATGCAATTCTCAACGCAACTCTTATTTGTCAGCCCGAAACATGCGGGTTATGTTGCAATACATCCAACCATTCCATACTGGGTCCTAGGCAGGAGTCTTTGGGGGAAATGTTATAATATTGTTGATTCTAATACTTTTCTTTCCAATAGCTTTTGGAGGTCATCAAGCTGGAAGGTGCTGTTAGCTGTCCTGAAGATGCTATAATGCCACGGGATATGTTCCTGTTACAAGTAAGTGTGGATAGCTTGTAGTGTACTTTCTTTTTAGCTCCGAATATATTTGTGGTTGGAAATTGTCATCTACCTGCGTTTTCTGTCTGATCATATTCTGACGACAAATATTTATGGCTCATTGGGTCCTGTCTTCCAGGTTACGTAGCTATGATTTAGATTCTGTTGGATCCCATTGGCTTGCAACTTTTAACCCCCCCCCCTCCCACCTCCAACCAATTTTTTTTTTTGTGCGGGAGCACCAGCTGGTTGGGTGGGTAGGAAATGTTGTAGATATCTAGGGATAATCTTACAATTACACAAAGACAGTTCAGTTTAGCTACTGGCTAGGTTTTCATCCACAGAGGCTAGTAATGATGAGCACTGCTATAGTGCTATGTGTGAAGCATTCCAGGTCAGTTGTACAGAAGCCTCTGGAAACAGATGAGATCCTGATCTAAGACGCTTCCCTTCAAATTTTTGCTACTTCTTTTCCTTGTATGTCCCTACGTAAGTTGTCAATGGAACAATGTCTAACAATTTCTTAAATCAGTACTCAGAGACGTTCCCTTTCAAAGGGACACATCTCTATCCCTCAGTTGAACTGATATATACCTAAAGTTGCAGTGTTGCCTTAGTTCATTGTTGTCTATTTTTCTCTCCGGGACACTGTGCAAATGCTGCTGTAAAATAAAGCCCTATTCTTTTCCTGTCCAAATACTTTTTACTATCTCCATGTAAGGTTGCTGGAGTCTAGGGAAGTAGGGAGCAAGATACAAGTTTCCTTGACCTTGCCTCTGCAGTGTATGTTACTCGGACCAGCCTGTAGTGTCTTAGTTGGTGTATGTCCTAGCGTGACTTGATTTTCTTTCAAAAATTCATCTTGCGTTCGTCGTACTGTTCAACATGTGTTTCCTTTGAAAATTTGTTAAGCTCTCAGCCATGAAGTACATGTTGACTGTCGAGACAGCCTGACTGATGTTAGGGTTACTGGCTGTCACACTATAGACATGGAGAATAGAAGAGACGGTGTGACGTAGACCATAATGGGCTAACTGCAATAACAACTATTAGTTCCAACTTTATTTGGGGTTGCTGACATATAAAGCGGTATAAAGAACCATAGTAGAAGCACGTAAGAGAAGTAATAAGGTAGAAACAAAAGGACTTAAAGGAGGGATGGACTGACATTACGTTGAACGTAATTATCTATGCTAACTTATAAAGTACCAACTAGGCTGTTCATTCCCGCCAAATGTAAGATATGGTGTTCCCTCGTGGGAAATTGATTCCATTGTAATATCAACTTGTGAAGTAGGAAAAGTTCATTAGTGTCTGCTTTTGTTGTGCTGAAAATGAACTGTAAAAAAGTGCTAGGCTTGGACATGATCTATCTTAATTAGTTTGACCTGTGATGAGGTTTAGGTGGTTTATAAATTCATCTATTGCTCAGTGTGTGGTAGACCGGCTGAGTCGTTTGGGCTGCTTCATAATGTTGCATCCTTTTAAGACTCTCTTTGAGAGTGATAGTCATTGTATTTTTGATTGCAATACGAATTTATCATCTATGTGTTGCCTGTCATTTCTCTTTACCATTTTCTAAATGTCATTTTTTCCTCTTAACAGCTATGCAGTGGAATGGATGAGAGTGCTGTTGGTACTTGTGCTGAACTCATTTTCGCCCCTATTGATGCATCCTTTGCTGATGATGCTCCGCTTCTTCCCTCTGGTTTTCGCATCATCCCCCTTGATTCTGCTAAGGTTAGCTTCCTTTACTTATCTGATTTTGATCTATGTCATCTAACATGCGGACATGATCTGAGATGAATCAAAATTTTCTCACTGGTTGCTGTGATTCAATTAAACCAGGAGGCATCAAGCCCAAACCGCACCTTGGATCTTGCTTCTGCTCTTGAAGTTGGTGGTCCGTCTGGAAATAAATCTGCCTCTGATCAGTCTTCTTCAGGTGGTAGTATGAGATCTGTGATGACTATTGCATTCCAATTTGCTTTTGAGAGTCATCTGCAAGACAATGTTGCTTCTATGGCTCAACAGTATGTCCGCAGCATCATATCTTCAGTTCAGAGGGTCGCATTGGCACTCTCTCCTCATCTGGGTTCTCAAGCTGGACTTCGATCACCTCTTGGCAATCCTGAAGCACACACTTTAGCTCGTTGGATTTGCCAGAGTTACCGGTGTGCTCCTATCTTGCTCTATACGTCATGTACAAAAAACTTGCATGTCTTTATGTGGATGCCTAACATTTCATTTCTGGTCTGTTAGTCTAAGCAGAGGACTTGTTTTGAGGTCTAACTTTATCCGTATCCAGTGACTTGGCTGTGAGGGGAAAAAAAAAAAAAACAAAAATACTCTTAAGAGACCTTCCGAAAAAGCTACAATCATAGTGACCAATTGGCAACTGTATACTTATTCTGTGAAAAATTTACCAGAACATAATGAGAGCTCCGAAAAGCTACAATCATAATAGCGACAGGATAGATTGTAAGATATCTTTAGCTAGGCATTGTATATACTAGAACGGCTGAAAGCAATCCAAATTGAGATGCTTGTTTTCATCTTAAGAGGGTTTTCCATCATGTATCATATCTGGCTGAAATCTCAAAAGGATCTGTGATATGCATTATAGCTAGAAGCATATGAGTATATGTCTATGGTGACTGGTTAGAACTAAAAAATGTCACCTTTTTCATGTAATTCGCTATTATATGATGACCATTCAGGATATTAGTTTGCTTTCTACTTAATCGGGTTTGTATTTAATTGGACAGATGCTTCTTAGGCGTGGAGCTTCTCAAATCAGCTGGTGAAAGTGGTGATGCTGTGTTAAAGAGTCTTTGGCACCACTCAGATGCTATTATGTGCTGTTCTTTGAAGGTAATAATTCGCGTCTGCCTCTCTTCCACTTTGTACAGAATAGTGAATTTCCTATTTTTTCACTGGGGTTTGGAGTATAGTATGGTTTTCCCTGTACTCTTGTACAATGTCTGACTTGGCCGGTCAAATGTTGAGACTGCTAAATACCTCATGGCTTGATGTCTTGTTTCTGTATTCAGAGAATATCATTGCTTATAGCTCCGCTGTATGTCTGTATGTCTTTGCAGGCTTTGCCAGTTTTCACCTTTGCAAATCAGGCAGGTCTTGACATGCTCGAAACGACCTTGGTTGCCCTGCAAGACATAACACTGGAGAAGATTCTTGATGAACATGGACGAAAGACTCTCTGCTCAGAATTTCCACAGATTCTGCAACAGGTCATTACAAAATCATACCCCTGCTTTTTTTTTTTTTTTTTTTTTTCTTTTTTCATATTGTGCAAGCCTGCCTTATACCTGAGCATCGTTGCTAAAACTACTATAATCCTATTGTTTTCAGGGTTTCGCTTGTCTTCAAGGTGGTATCTGCTTATCGAGCATGGGTCGACCAATATCGTATGAAAGAGCTGTGGCCTGGAAGGTTCTGAATGAAGAAGAAAATGCTCACTGCATCTCCTTTATGTTTATCAACTGGTCCTTCGTTTAGCAGCCGGCCGTAGTAAGTCGGGTGTAGTAGGATTTCAAGAAAAGCTTCTAAATATGGTTATTAAGTTATACACTTTTATGTTCCTTGGCCTCCCTGGTTGTTGAACTTGGTAAACTATGTATGCAAGTTGCAGAAGGCAGACTTAGACCTTGAACTGCTTTCTTGTTTATTAATTTGCAAGTGCAGTAAGCTCTGATAGTATGGTTAATTTGATGCATGTAGTTGTAGTGTCATAGCGAGGTGCGGCCTTGCAGCTGCGCTTTAGACGATACATCTCACTCGGCCTTCGAGTGACGGTCTTGGATTCTTTGGAACATCGTCGAATTCAGATTTTGGCACTCGTGGCCAAAAATTTGACTGCTCTTTCTCGCAAGCCTTAATCACATATTTAACCAGCGTAAACTCGTATTTGTAGTATGAGGGGCAGAAGAGGGAGAGGCAACGAAGAGCGAATAGACGTGAATGGGAAAATGGAAAGGGGAGGTCAGAGTGCAGGTGAACCATCAGTACGAGACCGTTGAGTGGCTGTCTTCTATCTACCCGTGTATATAACAATTCTATTGAGCTTGAGACCTCGAGGACATCGGGTTATCACTACGCTGATGTGATTAACTCGTGATTATATACATACTTCGTACACGACAAATCGACAATAATATGTTGAGGCTTAAGACTGGTCGATCTTAATCGTTGGTCCTTTTAATCGTAATTCTTTCGTGTCAGATTATATTATCAACCTTATTAATTAGCCTAAAAACTTGACCATAAAAGCATTGTTCATTTCTGAACATTGATAATAGTACTGTGATACAATAATCTGTAGTATGATCACAATTGGCGAGCCGAACTCAGATTTGTCTTTCTTTCTTTCTTTTTTAATTAACGTTGAAGATGTAAAGACGATAAATGAATATCTGTACATATCACACCACACGTAAAACAATAAGTAATAATCAAGGATGACAATATACGTAAAAGGACAATTATTATTATTTCGAAATAAGAAATCAGAATACAATGATCACACAATGATCGTAATATGCATGCATATTACGAATCAAAATACATTGATTAAGCTGAAAGTGAAGAGTCTAAGATGATGGCAGCCCCGGTAATGCCATGCTTGTAAGTAAGTCTCTTGTTACAACATAGACTCTTAAAATGTTCGAAACAAACCCACTTAAAAAACCCTACTTAGGGCAAGTAACTTGAAAGTGGGTTCCTAATCAACACCAAGAGTTATGCTAATCCAAAGAAAAAACCCTCAAATTATAGAGGTGCCAAAAAAAATGACGAATTGGATGCATGTCAACCACCAAAAACCATTCCTAGACACTAGACACTAGACACAAGTGTAAAAGGTGAAAAAAGTCTCACCCTTTTACGATGGACGCGTTCTTACCTTTTTCTACAAGTGACAAGTTATGTATCAAGCTTCTAAAATCTTGTAGCGTACGTTAAACTTATATGTATAGGCAAATTATAAAACGATGCCAACATATATAAGTTAGTCGCGTAGTGTAAGGTCATTCATCATGGAAGGCATGCAACTCGAGCTCCTCGTTATGCCACCCTTCTTCAAACCCTTGTCTCTAGGACTCATAGACTTGGCTCTGATCCTAGAGCTCTTCTTCAAGATCTCCCGCATCGCCTCAGCCTGGCATAGCACCGGGTAAGCCCTTCCGAGCTTGTTGAACCTCACACAATGGCTCATGTGGGTTTCTAGGGCTTCTTTGCATTGCCCCCCATTTTTCTCCATTTCTTCCTTAACAGCCTCAGAGCACAACCCACATATCCACTTCCCTAGGAAAGCTTCACGTACACGCTTTATGTACTCGGGGGTGTACTCCTCGCTCATCCCACAACACTCACATTTTGCATCCTCAGCCTCAGAGATAGCTGGAAGCTCTGATGCTTTCAACTCCTCAATCTCCCTGCTCAGCTCAAAAGCAATGTCTGAGACTGTCCTCTTAAGGTTGTCGTTTGACAACCTCGGTGGCTTAGAGAAGGCTCTCGACGAGGGTCTTGGGATGGAG
The DNA here is from genome assembly GCA_038382645.1 of Spergularia azorica. Lineage (NCBI taxonomy): Eukaryota > Viridiplantae > Streptophyta > Magnoliopsida > Caryophyllales > Caryophyllaceae > Spergularia > Spergularia azorica. Next base: position 19,447 of record JBBYHQ010014363.1, on the reverse strand, counting down.
GGCATCATAGCTGCTGCTTCTCCATGTGGTGGTGCCATTGCTTATAAAAACCCTAGTACCTTAAACAAGACTTGTTACTCAAAAAATGTAGATAGAAGAATGAAGGCTATAGTTTATAAGAGGAAGTGAAATGTAATGTGTATAATATAAGTTAATGTTATGAAGGGGGTCATATATGTAGTAGCATAGGGTATAGAAAAGTTAAGGACGTGAACATCAAAATTTGTGGACCGTAGTACAACAACTCACGACTTTACAATGTAAAGAGGAGAAGTCATGTGTTGATGATCCATGTCATTGTCTAGATTTTTTGATGAAATGTTATGAGACCACAAATGCAAAATTCAAGATCTTTTGAAGGCCTCATGTGTGTTCATGCGGATAAATTAAAGTTGTGTTCATATGTCATTTAATTTCTGTGATTTTGTATGCTAAAGTTGTGGTTACATCTTTTCCCATCATCTTTAATTTTTCTCATAATTTAGCTTTAATTTAATGTTTGTTTCTTATGGATTCTTTAGGTACGCATTTTGTGCGCCAAGACATACATAGCGCAGGTGCATGCATGTATTGGCCTTGTGGTAATCTTGGATATAACTGTAGTGTAACGAACTCCATTGATTTTCTGTTGTTAGGTGAGCACGAGAGTACTCATTATTTTCTTTTCTTTTTGATTGTTGAATTATTGTTGTTCTTCATAGGAGGGCTAAATCTCTGATCTGTAGAGCTAGCTAGGGTGAGCTAATTAAGTACGTATGTAACTGCAAATCAGCTGACATTAATCCAGCAAAAGATCATGCAGTATAAGGGGATGATTATCTAACTCACCAAATATTCGCCTCAACGAATGTAGAGAACTAGAGAAGACGATTACACATTGCACTTAGTATATGTTTACTGTCCGGATTGGAAAACACACATATGAATCGTGGGGGAGTGTCGCGCATTGGAAAAATAGAAACATGGACACTAGTTTATAAATTGGTGGTTTACTACTCTCTTCCCATTGCCGACCCATGCCGGGGAGCTGTTCTTTTTCTCTTCTACAACGATCGGGCTGGTTTAAGTCCATGATGATTCTAACAATGTTTAAAAAAAACTAAATATATAATGGTCATTGCCGCCCCAGCGATATCCTCCCTTTGTCCGGTGAGAGAAACAATTAAACAACACATAGGGAGTGGCCGAGTGGGAAAAGTAGTGAAAATAAAATGGTGATTTTGCAAGCAAAAAAACGCACCAGCTGATTCAAAATTTTCATTTTGCAAGCAAGAAATAATTCAAAATAGAATGAAATGTAAGGAATTCATTGAGACAATCAGAAATAGAAAGGGCCGTAAAGAATTGATCGAGAGTTCGAGACAAAGGGAGTAGTTGTTGATAATGAAGTTGTCTCTACTTCTCTAGCAAGCGAGTAAGAGCACGAGGATGACAAGTCAAATCTCTGTTGAGGTTCCATCCTAAAATTAATTGAAAATAGGATCAACTTAACTTTTTCCATATGGGACAATACTTTGTGAACGCGCTTACAAATACTTAAAATATTTAGTTGATTTTCTACAATCTACAACCAGTTATAGATCCATGACCTTGTATCCATAAGGATTTTCTTTTCATATATAGCAGGAGTATCAATTAACATTGGCCACATATATACCATGCTACCACATATTATGTACACCAACACTACCTTAAACGTGACACTAAACTATCGCACAATATTAACCAAGTCTCGCGGACGTACGTGGGGAATAAGACTTGGTTATAATATTAAGCAAGTTGTGGCCTAGTGTTAATAGCCACAATTAATAAGAAAAGATACTGTTCACGTTATACTCTATCTTTCTTAGCCTACTTGCATGCACTTACAATACATACGCTGTGGCTAATTATTGAACACGCACTACATATACAACTCCTATAGTAGATCAGACTAGCTAGTTGAGCGATTGTTGAGTATAGTGTTTGACACTTGAGAGAAATTGCATTCTACATACCAATTAACCTATAATCTATCGAAATGCAAGATCGCCGTGATGCCTATACTAAACGATAAGGTCTAGCGTAAAAATGTGCTCTGGTCCATATTAGTCGTAGCTGCGAAGTGAATCACGAGACATGCTCGGTGTTGCATGATCTTTGATGTCTATAAGATAAGAGTATCATACATCTATTCAAAAGATGAAAGATCAAGCACTAGTGTTTGGTCACAGTAGATCCCATCATTTTGGATGAAATCCGTTTTGTCTATCCATATGGCCTATATATGCTATATATTCTTAATCATTTTCACATGAATTGTGGTGCTTGATATAAGAGCATGGTCTGAAAGATCCATTTAGACAAGAGTCACAAGACATGCATAATGCCACGCTATATTTCAACCGGTTCACGCCAATTGTGTCTGGTGCATAAGACCATGGGTACACGCGCACACAACTGGTGCGGAGCAGTTGAAATCTGGCTTGACATTAACTTCTCCATAATTTAGGATCAACTCCCTCATCAAGTCGTCAACATACACCTCCTTGTAAAATGAGATAGTTTTGAAAGATCATTTAATTTTTTCTTTTTAGTTCTTATCCTATACGTATTAGATATAAACTTAGCTTAATCGGAATTTGTTTGGTATCCTAGATTCCTAGCACATTTGCACTTCCCATTTTTTTACCTATAAGTTCCAAAACTAACATTAAACGAGTTGATTCCACATTACTGATAAAAATGATGAAACCAAACAAATTGAAAACTAAAACGACTTTCGGGAAAACTAACACAAACGGTGTATATACAAGTATAAGAATTCACCCTCGATTTTCGAAAAAACTACAATTATAACTCCGAAAAGTCAATAACCGAAAACCGAAAACGATACTAAACGGGTTCAATGATTAGATAGAGCAGTAAAGGACAAAAACAAAGGATCAGGTAAACCCAAATAATCGAAAGTGCTTCTTCAGCCTTCAAGTAAATAAACTCATCAGCATCTGTTGCCAATCAACACGACTCTCTCAAACTCGTCTCTTTCTGCTCTTCCCGAACTCAACTCCCCTCTGTAAGTCTCTCTCCTCTCTCCGATCTCAAGATCACATCTTTCTTCAAGTTTACGCTTCATTACAAACCCTAAATCCCCATGATCATTCCCCTTTTAATTGTTCATACTGTTCTGCATTGATTTTTGATGGATCACGATCATATGTTCACAATTTTTGTATAAAGATCAAAACTTTATGTCATATGTATGATGTATCTGTGATTTAAGTCTTACCCTTTATTTCTTTGCATCTGATTTTGTTGATTTGGGTTCAAAGTTGTTGCCTTTGACTTATGATTGGATCTAATCAAGTGAATTATCCCAAATTTTACAACTTTTTGATTAGGTAGAATTCAGGATCATTGATTTTGATTACTTGTTTGATTAGATTCTTGTGATTATGCGAATTGGGTACCGATTTTTGTATCGGGTTTTCGATTAGGAATGTAGTTACTGTAATTTTGTTGATTGTGATAGAAGATTGAAATTGATCATATGGGTGTACTGGATTTCTTCATGTTTAAGTTTTTGATCTGTTAATAATGTGGTGATATCGCAATGCCGCTTTCTCGATCTCGTTCACAGTCCCAATTCTAATCTCTTGATGGTTGATCTTGTGATAAAATCGGATTGTATAGTTTGCTTGGGGCTGATATTGGCTAGAGTAGAGGTCAAAATTTTGCTTGTTTTCGAGGTTATTGAATTAAGTCGATTAATTTCTGGGTATTGAATTGATTCGAGTAATTAGAGGTCGCTATTTGTTATTTGATCTGTTAAAAATGTGGAGGACGAAATTGTCATCTAAATCTGTTACATTCCTGTCAAGTTGTGATGACCCATGACCTGAAATTGGTGCTTACACCGTGTGTGTCTCTAGCCGGTATAAAATTCTCATTTTGATTTTTTCGCGTTCTGGAGGTTTTCCATCTGAGGCTGATATTGTATATGGATTATGGGCTATGGCATGGTTGACAGTCTTGACAGTTCATTTATTTTTCCTGTATTTAATTTATCTGGGTTATGCTCAACATCCCGGTGGCCTGTTAGCGAGAAAGTATGGGCCGGAGATTAGGGAATCATGAAAGCTTGTTTTCATTTGTTTGCTCCAAAGGAATGCAATAAGTTTAGACGTTCATGTTTTAGCAACTTTCTTATGATTGAGATTGAAATTAAGCTTAAGCTTTGGGTGTTGGGGATGATTTCAGAGACAGTGGCTGAGGTGCCTTATCCATATAGTGGCTCTGAAGCTAATGATAGTCGCACTGTCTTCTTTTTGGGTGTTTTGGTGTTTATGTTACTCTCAAGGCATGTGAACATGGGAGTATGGGTATCATGACTGTCATGTAGCGACTCGATTTTGTTTGTTTATAACTCATCAGTTCAAGTCCTGGGAGCAGCCTCTTGTCCAAAATGACAACGGTAGGCTTGCCCCCTATATACCTTTGTGGTGGGACGCTTCCCCGGACCCTCACCTTGCAGAGACGCAAATGTGCACCGTGCTGCCCTTTTATTTCTCATCAGTTGGGGTTGCCTTTTAGTTTTCTTTGGTTGCTGTCAAAGTAGAAAGGCTTTTTGTCATTTTTGGATCCACTGCTCATTGTGAAGATCTTTTGTCTGGACAGTTTTCAGGACGTGTGAGCATTCCCAGGAAGTATGGAGGCAAACAGAGGCCAGAACGGAATTCAGCTTTTGCTTGCTGCAGAACAAGAAGCCCAGCACATCGTTAATGCTGCTAAAAATGGTATGCCTGCAGTATGGTTCTGTCTTGTTTGTGCATCACATGCTAATTATTATTGATATGCGTCTGCGGTGTATACACTGAAAAAAAATAGGCAAAAAAAGGAACCTCGTTGAAATATACTCATTATGGCCTCGTTAAACATAGTATAGACAAATTTGTTAAACAGAGCTTTCCTAGTTATACTAATTTGGATACTGAGATAGTAGACATGTATGCTGATTATCAAAGAGTTAAGATTGTATTCTGTATGTGAAATCTCTGTGGACAAATTTAAAGGAGTGGATCTACTGGAGTGTGTCCAGACTCAAATACAAAAGCTATTTCATTAGCGAAGGCCTGAGAATCTTCAATTCTGCTTGATAACTATTAGAAGGCCAGTGTACATTCTGGGTGTGTTAAAGGACTTGACTTTGACCCTATACTATGATCATACATGTGCGCTTCTTCATTGCTCACAGTGGGATATGTGACGAGGAGACACTATCTTTGCCTTTCGGGGAGGTTTTAAGTGGGAGATTCTAACAAGCAAGTTTATTGACATTTCTCTGTGATCATGGAAGGTAGTGGGATGTGGTGACTGGAATGTATGGCAGGGTGTGGGAAGGCATATTATATAGAGGCTTTTAGGGTCTGGCAATAAACTCTAGTTAGTCATGATCAATTTTGTATCATAAAAAACTATATGTTAGTATACGGGGATCACCCCCATGCTGTCTTTCTGTAGTTTGGAGTCACCGTTTTGGTGTCCTTTAATGGACATCAGACATTACTCATAAAAGAAAATCATCTGGTGTCTGGAATTTATCTTTGTAAATTCTTGCACTTTTTTATCTAATTTGATTCCAGAGGACTAAGTTTTGTTCCTTCTTTGTACAGCCAAGATGGCTAGATTAAGGCAAGCCAAGGAAGAGGCTGAGAGGGAAATTGCTGAATTTCGTGCTCAGATGGAGGCTGATTTCCAGAGAAGACTTACAGAGGTAAGATTTTGATTATGAATAACTCCATTGTATTACCATGCTGTAATTTGTCTCCAATTTCTCTACTTAAAACCACCACATCTGTGTTTATGGCTCAGTACTTCTGGTCTTTTCTACCTGCTTTCTGTTCCCTTGTTTGATTTTTGTTTTTTATTTTTTGTTTTTGTTTTTAGCTGTCCTCTCGTCTTTAGGGTTCCCTAATCAGGGGAGGGGCAACAGGCACAAGTGCCAGAAAAGCTGAATTTCGTAAACTGGATAACTTGTGTCCATCTTTGTCCTCATGGTTGAGGCATAAAACTTAAATTGGAGAACAAGAAGTATATAGGAGATTAGTTGCAGTTCTAAGAACAACCTCAAGTCCTCAACTCGTCTTTCTTCTACTTTCTCTGGCTCGGCGACCCTTTTAATTTGTGTCATATTACATGTATGTTCCGTTTGAACGTAGGATCAAGTCTAGGAATCAATAACTAACAGCTTAGCAGGGGTTAGCAGTTGTCAACTCTAAATTACAGAACACATGTTGCTACTATCCATGTCTGTCCATTTGTCAGTGTCAGCATTTAAAACTTCATTACTTTGTTTTTCACACTTCCTGTTAATCTTGCCATTACAACAGAGTAGCGGAGATTCAGGTGCCAACGTGAAGCGCCTTGAACAAGAGACTGATGCTAGAATCGAACAGTTGAAGTCTCAGGCTTCCAGTATATCACCTGAAGTTGTTCAGATGCTCCTGAAATACGTCACAACAGTGAAAAACTAAGTCTCTAAGAATTTTAGATCTGTCTATTACCTGCGAAAATTCTTCTTTCTTGCCATCATTTTCCTTGTGAGCACATTGAGATGGTTAGCTCCCATTTGTAATTGATTGTATTTCTTCGATACTGGTTTGGCTCATTTCTTTGTACAATGTTGGGTCATATATTGTTGGATAGACGAACCTTTTGAAAATAAATGGCGCATTTTAAATGCTAGTTTTTGGTCGTCAGTGAGGCTTCCTTAGCATTATGGCTTAATGCTTTGCACTTTGTGTACATCTATATTTCTAATATTAGTACTCAAGAATCATGGAACATGAAGTTCTTTTTCCAATTTGCCCGTGCTTCGTGCTTCTCGTGCTGGTTAAGATTGTCCCTAGCGTGGGGAAGATAAGTGGATCCCTTAAGTACGAGGTGGTATCGACCTTCAGTGGGGAAGATAAGTGGATCCCTTAAGTACGAGGTGGTATCGACCTTCAGTCCCCGGAATGTAATCGTCGAAAACACGTTCATCGGTACTTCGAAATCTCTCATGATCGAATTGTGTAGTTATTACGGTCAGTGGTTTGCTAAAGCAGTCACTTTTCTCTCTTTTTTCTTGCACTCCATATCCTTGAAAACTCCATTAGTTAACCCACACTCCTGTTACTTCCAAGTCCACTATCATTTTTGATTTAATGTAAAAGGCCAAGTACGTTGTTGTTTGGACTAGTGACTAATCACACTTGAGTCTTAAACCAGAAGAAAACTGATTGTTCGTCACTTCCTAACTACCCAATTCATCAAGGAGTTCATTTGTTCATGTCCTGAAATCTAGGTTGGCTCGACGGCCGGCTCGGCCGAACTGAGAAATGACATGACCCTAATGTACTTTAAGCTTGAAGACGATAATGATTCTCCATACTATATACGGAGTATCATACTACGAGTTCACGTGAGAGCGCAGAAGGTGAACATGATAAAGGTTCATTTCAGCCAAAAATTCGAACAATTATTAAAAAACATTAACTCGTACTCAAATTGATCTAAAATATATTACATATTTAAGGGAAAGGAGACGACTCTATGAATGTTTGTCCAAATCTTGGTAAAGATCCTAGATGTCACGTTCTCCTCAAGTTATGCATAATGGGGTAATTAAAAACTTGATTAATTAGCCTTATGGTTAAACGGGATTTCCTTTATTTGGCACAACTGACTGTGGGTTGCTTTTCCAACCAAGCAAACCATGGAAATTATCCTTAATCCTTTGCACTAAAGCGTCCTAATCACAATTAAGAACAAGATTTAATTTACAACTCTTTTGATGCTTAATTACTTTTGCCACTAAAATCATCAATTTATTTTAATAAGTGCGTGCGTATGTGCCCTCAATCTTATTGCAGATCTTATTTGATCTTGGGTAACATTATTTTCAATATAACGCTGGCGTATCTGTCCGACGATGAACGGGGAGATAAAGATGTTTGGATTTCTTTTAGCATGAAAATTCCACATGAAGGCCTGATAATGATAATATCTGTTATTATTATGCAATAATATATTGCGGATGTACATATCCTAGAATATTATGGAAAGTATTTACTACCTTGTATGAGACTATATACGTGGAGGACTCCCTTAATTATTTTGTTGTTTGGGTTAAATTCGCGCTCGAGTGGAGTAACATTTCATAAGGGGGCGAAGACGGACCTTTAGCTAATTTAATTGAGTTTCGTACCAAGCAAATGCATATGATCTTCAACTTGAAAAACGATACATTCAGGTCAAATCGAATGAAATTTAGTCCTAATATTACTATATTAGTATTAATAGCTACGAGTTTGATCAATCAGAAGTTTCATTTGAAAGAAAACACGACCTAAGTATGTATCGGTAAATCGGTGGACGGTTGGTAACGTGAACGCCCTATATATGATTATGAACTAATTCAAATAACTTTAACATTATTTTCCTATCATTATGGACAATTGATAGAGAAAGGGCTTGGATTTGTCTGCTTAATCTCAGGTTACCATTCGACATAGATCTTCAAGAGAATAAAGAAACCAAACAATGTCGTTGTTGCTTGATCTCCAAAGTCTAAACCTCCCCTTCATCAATTTCTTGTTTATCATAGCAACGATATAAAATTGATGTAAAAACAGCTAGTATGTGATTTTTTTTTTTATATTTACCTTTTGTTCTCTTGTGTAATTTTCCACTTTGATTAGGCATTATTAGCTGAAAACATGGTGACAAACTTTTAGAAGCTCTTGACTAAATTATTTGGTGAAAACATATTTTTGTTGACTATTGGCTTACTTATCGGGCAACACACACAACCTCATGTTAAAATGTGTATTCAATAAATTGCCTTGTTGTTTTCACAAAACTCATAATACGCGTGCAGCAAACTTTAAAACATGATCATACTCGTATGAAATAGCCTTAATAACTGACAATATGCTTTGCAAAGACTTGACTGTGGGTCCAAAATGCAGTTTAAATTGTCGAGTTAACATATGTGGAATTAGTAATTACTTTCAATTCACCTGTGAGGGGTTATTAATTAAAGTGTTATAGTTACGGATTTTCGAAGATTCATAGTCCTAAGTGTAGATGTTGTATTACAAACAAAGGTATTGAATGTGGAGTTGAGTAACTAGAAAGGCACAAAATCAACAAGTTCATCACCTAAATTTATTCGTGTCGGAAGAAAGGTTGGAGTGACCCTATCTAATTAAGGTTATACGATCATAAGAAGTGGAATCCATAATTCTCCCTCCAACCTGTGCCCACTAAGCACAAGTGGATTATCCACCTTGTTAATATTATTATCATTAATATTAACATTTTTTCTTACATAAAGACACATTACTTATATTAGATCTTAGTGTACTAGTACAGTACATTTGAGTTAATAATAATGATTAAATTAGGTACACTTATGACTTATCCATTAAGCCCAAAAGTGAGCAATTCTTTATGCATAAATATTAAAAACAAACCTAATATGTACTTAATCACACACTTGTGAGTATAATTTCTGCATAAAAGCTAATTTTAGCAGGCTTTTTAGCTTTTTGTTTGTGGGTTTTCAGACATTTATATTAGAAAATGCTTAAGACTTAAGAGTGAAGTACATACAGATACATGCATGCATAGGATTATTGGGTTAGGATAAGGCGGAATCCTACATCAATCTAGGACACTTAAATTTTTGTTGGCACTAATTTTTATTTTTTGTGAGACATCCAAACTAGTGGGAGCTTTAATTTGTTTCTCTTGTGATTTTAATTTGCAGTTTGTGGATAGGAGGGTCATCTAAATTAATTAATTAATTAATAATAATCAGCTTCATAAATAATTTCATTTTGTTTGATTTGCTAAAGTTCATCAAGTTGCATTGGCTTTTATACTATGACTCTGTAAGATATAGTATATATATGTGCTTTTCATCTGAAAATGATAATCATTTAGTTTAATTTGATTCAATCTTAATGACAATTACAATTGTTTAATTTTTTTTTTTTTAATAAATTCTTTTAATACAATTGTTCTATTCAATCAATTAGTTTAAGTTGACTCGATCATATCAATTATTGACCCTAAAAAAATCATATCAATTATTATGTTCAATTCAACTCAATTTAATTTCATTCGTCCACATCAAACATATAGGTAAAAGAAAATGACTAGATTTAATATTACCACGATGTAATGAGTAAGAAGGTTTGGTTGATTAAATTGAAACCCGGAGTAATTATGGAACACTAGCAAATTTACACTTGATAATTCTTAAGAAAGTGTCGATTTAAACGTTAAGAGTGAAATATTAGCTAGGTACATTAGATTTCATGTTTTATTCAATCTCATATAATGCGACCCTTCAATTCAAATCTAATTTTTACATAGATAAAAAATGTGTATATATTGCTGAGATAATAACATTTATAAATTAACAGCTCATCGATTATTAAAAACACATCAAAACTACCTTATGCATGCATATAAACTTGTCTCTTATTCATGCTAATAACGAAATATACATGAATATTAAACCTTTCAAAATCTCGAGATTTGCATGAGCTCATGCAAATACAAATGTTATTTGAATTGACGGGATGCATCTTTCATAATACCTCCTATTTAGACAAATTAACCAAAAACCAATCAATTTAGTACCTTGATTTTTATAATGATTCAACGATTAATCAAGTGATCTTGACATTCAACAAGTCTAGAATTCACTTAATTCCCCACGTAGAGGACATTCTAATCTAAACCTTTCACTAGCTCATCGTAATCTTGGACACGTATTCACCTCAACATAAACTTGAGCTTAAAGTCTCTCAAATCTCCCTTTCCTCCACCAATTATTGGACTGAAACATTATAATTAATTATATTAAACCCAAAATCACAATTAAAACACACATGCCCCACCAACCACCTTATAATAATAAAATAGATTCAATAATTTAGTTTATTCTAACACCTAAGTATGTACTATGTAGCACATAGTGTACTAAATTTCATGTACATATAACTTTGGCATAAATAAATAACAATAATAAAAACAATTCATAAAGTCCCCCCCTATATATATGATACATCTTTCCCTCCCATTTTTCATCTCATCACAAGCAAATTAAATCTTTCTCAACTACTATTCCTAAGGTTATCTCACTCTTACCTAAAACCAAGAAAATGGAGCCAAATGTACAAGTAATTGCAAGAAAGACATGGCACATAGTAAAAGTAGCCTACTTCTTACTAAGGAAAAACATTAGCAAAAGAAAATTCCTACTAGAGCTCAAATACCTGGCCATGAAACGTCCAAAACTCGCCGGGAAATCGCTCGCCGGTAAACACCACCACCGCCACTCGGGTGGCGCTTACCAGTTTAGCTGTGGTAACACTCCAAGTCACCCAAACTACTTCTCATTCCAACTTAACCACAACAAGAAGTCCCAATACAAATACAAGGACTACGTCGATGAGGAGCGTGAACTTCACGCGGTCAACAGAGTGTTAGACATGATGTTGACCGTGGGTAATAATGCTAAAAATGTCGAAGATGTCGAGGGTTGCGCATTTCCGTATTCACCTGTTCTGCCCGGGTTCGGGTTCGGGCAAAGCCCGGTGGTGAGGCAACTCAGGGTAACGGACTCTCCTTACTCAATGCAAAATTATGAAGAGGGAGAAATGGGTAATTATCATGTTGATGATGCTGCAGAAGAGTTTATTAAGAGATTTTATGATCAACTTCAGCAGCAAAGGATTACTGATGCTTAATTTTTGTCAAATTTTTTGATCGTTTACACGAGTAATTTAGTCACTAGTCTTGTGTACGTACGTTTGTGCATAATAACATAGCTTTGTACATACGTAAAGGCCACTATATATAGTTCAATAGTTCTTTATATATCTGCATTATCTTTCTATTTTTATTTTTGCCTATGTAATATTTGTACCCCCTTTTGTACATTACCTTTGGCTGAAAAATAAAACCAAAGAGAAGAAAAAAGCAGATTATTGTATATATGTGAAATAAATAAAAAAAGAGCGTTGAAATAAATTCGATCAATTTCTCCTATCCCTAAGGAATCCATACGATATTACTCTATAGTAATTAGTGGTCGTTTGGTTGCCCTTTTAAAACACAGGATTTCTAAATTCCCATGAATTACATATTATTCGGGTTGTTTGGTTGCCCATAGTTTAAAAAAATGGGGGAATTGGAAATTCCATGGGAAAATGAAATTCCCACATAATGGTGGAATTTGCTTACCAAGTCCCCCCTTGGTAATTCTGAATTCCTCCATCATCTTTGTTCAAAAGTTACATTTTTGCCCCCAAATAATTAGAAAGACACTATAATCAAGGGATATAATAGTAATTATGAATTAAAAATAAGGGAATTGGAAGGGTAGTGCAACCAAACAAGATGTTGGAATTTAAATTCCTTGATATCTATCAAACAACTTGTAACTAATTCACTGAATTCTACACAGGAACTTAATTCATGGGATATGTAACTTCTGATAGGAATTAAATTCCTACATGAACCAAACGACCACTTAAGTTCGAATTATAACTTATACAGGATAGGCGGGAGCCATTGAGCCTTAAAGTCCGATCTTGCTTGAATCTATCTGCGATATTACTCCCTTTAATCAATCGAAATGGCTCATAAATCTAAAATTCGAAAGAAAAAAAGTCGGGCCCAGCTATGTTACTTGGATTTGAAGGAACATGCACCCTCCTCTCTTTTCACTTCTTAATATTTGTTATGAATTCCTCTTCCATGGTGAAAACAATATTCAGAAATGAAATAAATTAACGAAAGAAGTATATATAGTCCTATGTATGTATTTCAATACATAAAACTTATTTTCGTTTGAAATCGAAAATAAACCTATAGTGACATGGTCGTACATTATAGTAAATTAATACTCTGCACATGTTTTTTCATGAGCGCTGCTGGAACGAACTCGATTCAATAATTAGTTTAGTTATAATTCAAGCTTGTTAGTTGAAATCGGAAATGAACCTAAAGTGACATGATATCCCGGCCCGATGACTTCACTCGGTCAAGCTTAACTCTTTGAGCTCGATCATCATCAACTATTCTTTTTTTTTTTTTTTTTTGGTACAAATCATCAACTATTCATTCATTTGCAAACACATCTTATGATCTTGAACGAAGAAAACTTACCACAATTGTATTCCTTTAACATTTGTTGAAAAATCAGCACAAAAAAACTAGCGTGTTTTTTTCTTTTTTTTTTTTTTTTTTTTTTGTGTTTGCATAAAAGCATTGTGTCTTTTCAATACGCAAAGAATGCACATCAATTGGCCGAAGCAAAATCAAGTACAAAAGTTTGATGGATCCAATCAGCTTCAAGAAATTTATACGAGGGATCGATCAATCAATTAAAACCTAATTCAAAGACGTTGACGCAGACGCCAAAGGCGCCTGATACTTTATGGACGGGGATTTCCAGCACGCTACTTAAATTAATTAGGTCTTTTTACTAACCAATTGGAAGGCGGAAAATTTTCATAGACTTTCCGACCATCTTGTAAAAAGTTTTGGTGTTGAACCATGTAAACAATTCGAGAGCTGATACACATACATACATTTGACGATACTCCATGCATAATATCAGTCTATCTCTATCTGTTGAAATTTCAGTACATCGCTATTTCAGTACATCGCTTATAATCAAATAATGTCGCCGACTCACCGTGTTATACGGTGTATATTTTGATTCATAATTATTTGATAAAACTAGAGAAATTTTCTTATGTGGAAGTACACGTACCAAGCTGCCACAGATGAAATTACACGTACATTATGTGTACTATGTTTAAACTATCTCGCGCGATGCGCGAAGGCAACGCTGAGAGAAAAAAGTTGAAAAGATGGCAAAGTTTCATGCATGTCGAGTGAAAAAATCTCCTATTATGAGGTGGAGAAATGAGAGACACACAGATATTTAAGTAACACGAGAATCACACATTACAATTACTAAATTAAAGCACGAGAGATAAAAAAATGTGAATCCGATCCGATGAGTAGTGATTTGAAACATGGTCAATTAGCTAAAGGAGTGCTACCTTAGCTTACAAGAATTAAGAATGACAATATGAGGGTATGAGATTAATTATGAGCCCATTGAATGGATTTAGATTCACTGGAGTTATTTTTTCATAGAGTTTGTAGAGTTTATTATAAACGGACAATATAATTGAAATTGTATTTAGGAAAATAAGAGATAAATGCACATGGTAGAGTTAATTTTCCATTTTAAGTAAACTCTACCGTGTAGAGTTATTTTTCAACTCCAGGGGATCTCAATCCCCATTGAATATACTTTGGGTGAGAACTGGGAAGAGTGTAAAAGAAAATTGTGGTTTCTCCAAGTTAACTAGCTAGTTTGTTAATTCAAGCTTCCATGTACATTTTTAAAATCATAAACAATAGGTCAATTAGGTTAAATTCTGATCGAATTAATTCAATTTGACTGGCATCAATTTGAGTCATTTCGTGTCTTTCATAGCTCGTGTTAAACTCGAATGAGGTCATGTTCGTTCCTTCGGATTTAATTGGGTCAAAATCAAATTTAAAATATTATTATAACTCGGATTGGGGTCGAATCAGTTTGAGTTGTCTTGGATTCATGTCGTATGAAAGTCATTTTTGTATCCGGTCAATAATAATAGGCCCAATTCAAGTATTTTTTTTTTGAGAGGAAGGTCGATCCAAATATGTTTTCATAATTTGTTGAATTATTAGTCATAATTGTTTTAACATACTCGTATTTAATTTCATTATAATAATTCAATCATGTAGTAAATTAAACTCGATCGAGTAACGTTTAGTTCAGGTGTTGTCGATCAATTAAAGTCATTGTGAATTTGTGTTGAGCTGGTTCAATTTATATATATGACTTCGAGATTCGATTCAAATTCAAATAACATCAATTTTGGTATGCGAAATTACTAGTCAAATTATACTTTTGGATTGATCAGAGTATAGCCTTGCCTGATAATATATATAAGCCACATATATATACCCACATGTCTAGCTACAGAAGCTAGAAATGTTTGAAATTTTAACATCCCTTTTCTTTTAAGAAGGATTTTAACACTTTTTCTAGGACCTAAACTTATACGTAACCTCTTATTTGATGTAATAACACATCAACTACTCGATCCATCGGGCCGTTACAAGTTATAATTTTGATCATGAGATAATATAGTGGCCTCTTCCTTTGGTGCTCGAAATAATTGTCTTAGGTAGGGAATGATCTCCCTTAGAAGTTAGGAGTGAGAGTGAGGCAGTGAGCACGTCGTCCAAATTAAAATGCAAAAAATGAGAAAAGTGAAGACTCCACTACTCATATCAACTCAGAGTTAAGTGGTTCTGCATTAAAAGAAGAAAGCAGACAAATTATTATGGATGAAACATAAAGCCACCAGTATTTGCTTAACAAATAAACTAAAGCACCCCAAATTATTGTTCCACTCAATTAACTTTATTAGTTGCTCACTTTTTGCCACCTTACTATCAAGCAATCTTAAAATCCAACAGCAAACTACCTAAACTAAGGCTTGGATTTGTTACTCTCCACTCTAACAAGTTCTTAATATACTTCACTATTAAATGGATTCTTCAAATCTAGCTAAATCCATTCTCTTCTATTCTTAATAGAATTATTTTCAATGAAGATACATTCATAATAGATAATCAACCAATTTGAACAATGTATAGCTAGACTGAAATCATTGGAGATCGATATAGAGCTATATATAGCTAGTCTAATACTATATAATTTGAATTGAAAAACTAATTCATCATTATTTTAGTTAGAAACTTGACTTCATCGGTATTGGTTTTGTTCGAAATTTGTCACAAAACCAGATAAACATTCTATCAACGTCTGATTGAATATGCTATGAAGTAGAGATCGATAGTAATCGATAAACAAAAAATGTAGATAATAATGCATATACATAAAAATCATTAAAACAAGACATTTTGGGAGTGTCCACCTCAAAACTCTTTATCTCTTTATTGCAAAATACTTCCGTTATAATGGCCCATATTTCTTGGGGAAAAGTTGAGTAAGATGTCCATATAACTAAAGCTTTCAAAGAAGGCCACATTTTCCCCTTCCCTCTCTTTATATTCATAATAATTATTAGCGCCTTTGGATGTCCCATACAATTTAAATTTTAGCCCATTTTTCTACTACGTGTAACGCCCTAGCCAAGGGCAAAGTAGAAGTGGAGTATTATATTACTAATAAAATTGCCTTTATCTTTTAAATTGGTCCTATATTATGGAGGTTACTGTATTTCGATTATTTGGGTAGTGTAGATGGGAAATGATCGATTTCCTTTGTTTCTTATCCACATACATATATCCGTTGAGCTTAAATGATAGATGTAGCTAAAGCTTGAATGCTTTTTTTCTTGTAGTAAGTTATTCCACTTTCTTAGAATTGTCTACTTCTCTACGAAAAGAATACCTTAATTTAACTTCTTGGATTTTGCATGATGAGGAAAATACTTAAGGATGAAGGACATATAAATTATTATGTGGATGTAAAGTACCTCTTGGATTGTACTAGGTGGCACTTGGATAACAAAACTATGTACACATATATAGTAATTTCTTTTGATGAGAAAGTAGCAATAGCTCGATGTAACTCTCTTAAGTCTAGGTCGTTCGTCGTTAAAATAAGCTTGACTCGTTATATATAGTCGATCAAATCTTAAATTACTTAATTATGTTGGCTCGTTAATTGGGTCGACAATGCGTGTATGTAAGGACTTACATCCGAGCTTGTACGTATTACCTATTACTCTACCAATTTGGTACTAATTCCTGGCCTTTAACAAGTCCATATTAATCATACTAAATATTGTTCATGTATAGTAGCTAATTAATCACTAATTTGAAGTTTAATTTGCACCACAATTATTCAAAGACTTGATAGTAGTAAACTTGAAAAATGAGCTTCTAGAAATAATATCGAACACATATAACACCTTTGAGAAAGGCGGGCGCTCATTGGATGCGTTCTTTGCCTGATTATCACACAAATTATGAAGTGAAAGCTTTATACAATAAACATAAAAGCAAAAGGTCATAATAAAAAAAAAAAAAGAGAACACACACTACTTAGCTTCTAGCGCACTAGTTTTAATTTCTCTGTGTGCAAGTTTAAAAATTTAGTGGTAGGCCAATATTATATTGACAATAGAGAAATTAATAGTGAAAAAACATTATTATTGTATGTTGTTATTTATATCAACTACTCCGTATATGCTAACCACTATATATTGCACGGCAAAGAAAAAAAATAAAAATTTACGAAGCATTTGAGTTACAAAGATTATTGGACGCGATACTTAAAAAGTACAAGTCACATTCAAAAGCACTATATGTTAAATTGTAGCCCACCTTCAAAGGAAAATGAAGAGACAAAAACAAAGAAATAAATAAATTCAAATGGCCTACTCAAGCAATGTGGAGAAGTAGCCCCATAACCTTAGCTTGCTATATATACCCTCTTCTCCTTCCAATGTTTGCTCAACAAAACAAAACTAATAAACCTTTCTCATCACAGCACATTTCTAACTATCAAACAAACACTTTCCTATACAAAACTTTCCTATAACAACTTAACATAAGAATCGTAAGATATAAGATGGAGCAAAATCTACCAATTGTAACAAGAAAGTTATGGAAAATGATGAAGGTGGCCATGTACATGCTAAGGAAAAGCATCAACAAGAAGAAGATACTCCTAGACCTCAACTTATTCATCAAACGAGGCAAGTTCGTGGCGGGGAAAACCCTCACGAACCTCATGATGTTCCACCATCACAATAGTGTCTCAGAACTCAATAATAATGGCGAATACGAGTTCAGTTACGCCAACACTCCCTTATACCGCCAATACTTCCCCAACAACAAGAGCACCAACAACCACAAACACCAAGACAGTATTGAGGCTGTGAGCCACATGTGGGAGGCGATGATGGTGTTGTCTAGCAACGAGGGCGAGCGCGAATTTAAGGCTTGTAATAAGAGCCCTATGGTCCGGCAGTTGAGGATTACGGACTCGCCGTACCCCATGCAAAGTGAGGGTGGTAACATGCACGTTGATGAGGCTGCTGATGAGTTTATCAAGAGGTTTTACTCCCAGCTCAAGCAGCAAACCTGCTAGCTTGTTGTATAATATATAGTTTTGTCATTATAATTTAGCGCAGCGTTTCTGTCATATTGTGAGTTTTATTGTATGGTATGGTGGAAATGGTATAGTGGAGAAATGTATAGTTTATATTTGCTTAGTGTACTATGAAACTGGATATTGACATACCGATGTAAGTAAGAGATTACTCCTTTTTGTTGAATAATTTGAAGATCTTCATGGAAATGTTATATATAAAATTTGAAGCATTTTGTATAACTATGTCCTAAATTATTTGGCAATTATTTTACTAAGGTTGCATCTTAATTGCAAACAAAATATAGACACTTGGTAATCTGTCTAGTATAATTACACTTGTGACAATTTGTTCTAGCATGGTTAGTTCAAAAGTCAAAAGTAATGGTCAAGCTAAGTAGTCCACCAGAAGAGCAATAGTTAATGTTCTCCTTTCTTTTAAGCAAATTGCTAGTAAAATTAAGGTAGTTGCAGTAAAATTGAGAACAGAGTAGTAAAATTATTTGCAATGAAAAATTCAGGTAGTAAATTTAATTGTGTGAGTAGTAAAATTTAGATAGTGTAGTAAAATTATTGCTGATTGTAGACGCTTTTGGGTGTCTAGTTCAATATAATGTGATCAACAAGTCGATAAAATTAATTTAAGTAAAGTAAAAGGCTAATGTTTTTCATATAAATTAATTAATTGAATTTTATTGCTTATAAAAACAGCTAGAGGCACATTAATTAGATTTTATCGTGCATTTTTTGTTCCAGGGAAGAGTAATTTCACTCCTTGCTTCTTTTTAGGTACGGACCATATATAGGCCGATATGGCTTGCGCTGGTCCGGCTACGGAACCAATTCCAAGTATTTGTCATTTTATTTGGTTTGAATCTTTATCACATATTCAAATAATTATATCAAATCAAGTAACATATACGGAGTATAATCTAAATGAAATGAAGTAGCAATAAGCCAATAATATGTAGACAAAAGGTCAAGACTCGATCAAGAGTCAAGGTTCTGCATGCATATACTCCCTCCATTTTTTTTTATTCTTTACGTATTCCTCTTTCACCAATTTCTTCTGATTCTTTACGTTTCTTTTTCGGGCCAATATTTGTGACATGACTTTCCGCAACTACCCTTCCTAAATCTACTAACAAATTTTCTAATTGGATCACTTAATCTAATTAATTTAAAATCCAATCCATTACTCTCAATCTT
>JBBYHQ010014332.1:0-10622 GCA_038382645.1 Spergularia azorica | reverse complement strand
GTTTAACGGGTACCCGACGGGTATCGGTTCCAAAATTTTAGGAACCGGACCCGGACCCGTTGACAACGGTTCCGGTTCCTGACCCGCCGGGTCCAAAGCGGTTCCGGTTCCGATTTCGAGTACCCGTTTTTTTTGCTCACCCCTACTGTAGACTGTGGTTCATTGATAAGATCCCACCAAATCAGACAAATTGTCAGATTATGATTAGTGGGAACCCAAGACAATCCCCAGGTCGGGAAAGCTAGGAGTCTTTTTTTTCGAGGGTAAGAAACCCATCAAGTCATCAACTTGGAAAAATCGCAGAATACAGAATATATTTTTAGTTTCATTAACACCATTATTTCCTTCGGAGAGTAAGATCTTGGAAAAACTGAAGATGACTGGGTCATTTAGTCCGGTCCAACTCAAGCCAACACCATTGGAGATGTCCACTTGCACATTCTATGTATTAAAAATACTACTCAATAACTTTTACTAACAGTAATCAAAAGAAAACTGCAACATAAAACTACAAGAATACATCTATTTCCCCACTGGTAATTGGAAAGCCTCACGAAACACAAAAAGGTAATCTGATGGCATCCTAATATATAGAACGAAATAGGCAACTAACCAGGATACGAGCTGACTCAGGTGACAAAGGTTTTCCAACTTCACAAACAACATAGTCGCCAACAAGCTCAACAACACCTGCATCACAGGACAAATTCAACCAATTAAACAGTTGCACTTTCTTTTTCCACTCATGGACATGACATTCTACTACAAAATCCATATATCAGAATCAAGCCGACCTTTATTTAATCGCACAGGCATTCCTTGCTTACGTAGAAACGGCTCCATCTCGTGGCTAAACTCACTCAAAGGCCCTTCCTTAAGCTCCACCTGCAATATTCATACGGGGAAATTACAAAGAGTATCAACTACTTCGTTAATGGGAATTACAATGATGAATTTTCGAACTTCAATCTCATAAAAAAGAAGCAAAACAATTAAGACAAGCCCTAATGACTAAATTACTCATAAAACTATAAAAGCATAAATGAGATAGAGTTCCACAAGGGAATTAAGTTAGTACAGACTACGGGCAAACATTTTGAAGACTACTCTATGCAGACCATATGACATTATGTATTTTGTGAATGCATGACAGAGAAAATTGTGGAAAGGAACATTAGTTTAAACCAGACATTCGCATGGACAGGCTGCAAACCTTTGCAGTCTGCCCAGCCCATGTCAAAGGTAGTAAAGGTAGAAATAGACATGAAACATAGACCAACCTGCTCAGTAGCAACGCTGCCAGTCCTCGCAAAATCATAGACTTCGAAGTCGTCAAAAACCCTGAAAAGCGAGAGAGCAAACCAGGTCCAATCAAAAACAAACATCGATGCCATCACAATACACAAGACATAAGCATGAGGCTAATGATAGATAAATTCAATTGTCACAGTTGCAACATAGAAGTACACAGCAGTAATTTTATGTTCAAACTTTGAAGCCACCAAAAAGTAGAGCCCTACAGGCCTACAGCTACAAGCCTACAAGCCTAGTGAAAAGTGAATACAAGCTTCACTACTTGAAAAGAATGAATAACCAAAATAGTAATGGTGGACACATTGCTACTATGTCCCATCAGATTATTTTTAAATGCTTCCTTGTATACAAAAATAACTGTTCTTGATCGTATCCTCGTAGGCATAGCTGGCTACTTGAAACAGATATTACAAGTACCACTGTAAACATAGACGTTTTTGATAATCAAGGACAGCACGTGAATAGACATGACAATAGCAAATTTGGACTTACGACCCTAAATGCAATGCTTGTTAGCTTTGCATAGCCAACAAATGAAAGGGGTTAAGGAGAAAGACAAAAGTCATCAAAACACAATGTGCAAAACAAAGCTAAAAATGGTCTTGAACATACTTTTTAACCTCCTCCTCGGACATATTTGTAAGCAATAGACCTGAGTCTCCACGTAGGAACTGAAAAATTAGGGGTAGCAAAACAAAGTCTGTTAAGAAAGAACAACAGATAACCAAAATGACTGTCCACAAACCTTCATATCAAATAGATGTTGTACACTGTCGAACATTATTCAATATAAGGAGAAAATCAAACTTTACCTTAGAAATTTTGTGCAGACCAGGTCTAATTTCATCAGAAGCAGAGCGTCCTAAAGCAATCTGCATAACTTTGTTGGATCCAAGAAAGAATCTGAAAATGCAGAAGTTGTCAATTTGATGATCGTACGATAGCAAATGCATGCATAATTACAGCACAGCTATTAAAAACACAAAGACAGCCCCACATACAAACACTTCTTTGTGAGACTAAATTTTTCCTTCAAATCTTAAGAAAGCAATACTTCAAGCATTCAAGTTAATCAAATATCCTGAAATCCCACGATGTAATAAAAATAAAATAAAAAAGGTACTCGATACCGGACATACTACAACACAAGACTGAACTCCATTTGCATCCAGACCCTTTCAGACATAAGTGAAGATCATAGCAAATAAGAATGTTAAAAGAAAAATAGGTAGTGAACTGAACATACTATAACACTCAGAATATAGACCACATACAATGACTACAGTAGTCTTAGTGGTTCATGTTCGCCATATAATATACAGACAAGCTACAACAAGTCGAATAGAAGTCATTCGCTGGTCATATACGCATGGTTCATATAGAGGCTCTGCACATAGATAACTAAGCTAAAAATTGCCAATCAAGAGAACATTAAAGATTACTTAAGAGCCTTCAAGGACAACTAGATACAAATAGCACAATGCGCTCTCGGACCAAACATATATACATCAATTCGGCACAATCAGATAGAAAAAGAACCACTAGGGAAGTGCCAACATATGTTAAGGCTTCAAGTATTCTACTTGATTATTTAACAAACATAGAAGCGTCCTACTTCAATCATTTTATGCACACGAACGCTACTTGATAATGCATTTAACAGCCATAGAAGTAGGAAGTAACCTGCTGGACTTGAGGGAATCCCTGAACTCCTTGAATTTAAGATTCCTCATGTTCTCGAAAGCAAAAACGTAAACAGACGCATACTTCTCGAGAGCATCCCTTATCGAGTTCACGATTGCCTCCTTATGCTCTCTCCCTTTCTTCTTTGTTTTCGATAGGGTCACTGCAATATTTTTACATTCACAGTCACCACCATATCACCATCATCATTTACATACAAAAAGTTCCTTCCTTTTCAAGATTTCAACAACAATTTGCTCATAAAACCAGCTTGCATCACAAACAAAAATACACACACAAATCCCTCAAAATACAAAAAAATACTAACTTTATGCATTTTCTCTCAATAATTCACCAACCCAATTTATATTTTTGAGTAATAAACACAACCCACCAAAAAAAAAACTTGTAAAACAAGCAACCAAACCTATATTTCCCTACAAATGGGTAACAAAAAAAAAAAAAGATTCTACCTTGTTACAAATTTTATTAATTCATCACCAACCCATGTTATATTATTGAGAAAGATACAGACCCAAATCTAGAAATAACCATTTACACAAGAAAATAAGCAACACAGTAAAAAAAAGGGGGGGGGGGTAAAACAAACTGAGATTTCATGAGTGAGGCGTATATGTGAAGTTACCTGGACGGTCACGCTTTGATTTAGGCATGTTGGAGGAGAGAGAGAGACTGGAACAACGGCGGGAGAACAAGGAGAGAGGAGAGAGAATGGAGGTTGAGTTGCTGCTGCTGCTGCTGCTGCTGTTGGTTTGGTTGAAACCTCTGAAAGAAAAAAGAGGTTTAACAAAAGAGGGTTTAGGGTTTCTCAATTCAATTTGTTTTTGTAAAGTTCTCCCAATTTGAGGCTGCTCGTGCTTCTCACGTGCACCTGTTTTTGAAGGGGAAAAATGATCCAATAACCCGACTTGACTCGGTCACTTGATAACCCGACTCGACCCGATCATCGGGTAACCTCGTTACGTCGGTTTTATTTAGTACGGAGGAGGTGTTTGGTTGAGTTGTACGGGACACATAACTGCTTTAGATTGAGAGTTTTCGTGTCGTCGTATACGGTATACGGGATATAGAGGACATTAATGCTGAAAATTTATTAGACAATATTTCGTGTCTATTATATAATCTTACTCGGCTCAAATCCGAACTAAATCAGATGGCGTTCAGAAGCAGCATTCATATCTGAACATAATGGTCGAGTTCATGCAAGACAAACCTACGACAGATAGAGAACCCGAGTTTGAACTTTGAACTACAAATCTCCAACCCACACCTCATCGAGTTCATCTTCATGGAAACGCATAGAAAATCGCAATCTTACTCGACACAAATCTAGACCAAACAAGAAGATGCTCACCAAGAATAAGAACATTCCAATCTGACCCGTCTCAATATCTTTAACGGGTCGGGTCACACAGTGTGAAGAACCTCATAAAAACCCACCATAGTCGTCGAACTTTACAACCTTGAAACTTCCCCGACAATCAGTCGACCATGAATAACATATCTTCTTCCCCTTTCTTGTAACCCATTTTTAACCCTCTTCTCAAATTTGGATTTGTTCTCAAATTTTCGTAAATAAATTTATACTGTTTTACAGAGAAAAAGACAGTGAAAAAAAGAGGTGTGTACAAAAAGTTTTGATGGCAAACAGCAGTAGAGAAGAAAGGGCAAAGAAGATGGCAGAAGAGCTTGGTAAAACCCTGAAAGAAGGAGAGAGATTGGTGGGTCCGACCCGTAGACCCGATGGTAGCCTCCGAAAACCCTTCAAAATTAGGGCTGGTTATACTCCTCAGGAGGAACAAGAAATCTACCAATCTAGAGGATCTTTGGTATCTTCTTCTTCACTTTTCTCTTTTTTGTCTCTCATTTTTTCATTAGAATTATGTTTAATTTGATTGTTTTTTGTGTATGACATTGCCCATGTGTTGATTCTGAGTTAATTTGGTGTATTTGACTGTAATTAGAGTAGTTTATTGTGTGTTTATGTGGTGCTTGATAGTTGATACTTTGGAGTGATGTTTGTACTGACGTTTACGCCTCATTATGGCCCGAAATGGGAGAATGTCGTTGTGTTAATAGTGGTGCGGCCCCATGGGGGGATTGATTGGTTTGATTGTGGTGTTATGGAGTAGTGCCGCTGGTGGGGGGGGGGTGTTCAGCTTTTTCGACGGTATATATTGCCTCAATTCCACTCCTATGAGTTATGACATTACTTAACTGTTCTTTGTGATTCAAATGGTATGTCGTGGACTTGTGGTCGCAAAGGACACTTCTTGGCTTCAATGTCATAACCCTTTTTGTTGAGAGTAGTGACTCGGGGGGGGGGGGGGAGGGGATTGTGTTCAGCTTACGGTATATATAAACTCAATTCCACACCTATTCTATGAGTTATGACATTATGTATGTGTTCTTTCTGCTTTGAATGGTATGTCGTGGACTTGTGGTTGCAAAGGATACTTCTTGGCTTAAATGTGGGTGTAATCCAGGTCTATTTTATGCATTTACTGCCATATCATCGAGTTGTAGTTGCTGACTTGCTGATTGCTACGACACAATGTTTGCTTGAGATGTTCATGTGTGTGTATACTCTTAGGGAAGTCTATCTCCTTGCATAGTTACATTTTGTTGGTAGTTATCTCCTTCCATATTCTCTTATCAGAAAGCTATCTCGTTAAATGTTCTCGTATCAAAAAGTTATCTCCTTCCATGTTCTATTGAATTCGTGCATTGTTTTAATTGATAGTATCTGAGTTATTGCATTAAAGTCTTGGGAGAGATTTTGAAAAGGGGTGAAATTTTTCACAGTGGAGGAAAGAAAAGGAGACAAGTGTGCCTCCTGGATACGTACCTGAAACAGATGCAAAACCAAAGAACAAGACTGTAAAGAGGAACGAGAGGAAGAAAGAGAAGAGACAACAGGTGCTTTTTCCTTTAGCTATTAATTTTGCGTATCAGACAGTTCTTGTACCATATACAAATATACTGCACCAAAACAAGTTATTCATTTACCGCACGACATGCATGCTTATATACTAATGTCACACTTAAGTTATGGACCACACAAACTGACTGGATTTTCTTATGGGACCTACAAGGCACTCGTTATAGATCACACAAACTGAGGTTCTGTCTTTTTTTTATGCGACCTACAAAGCACCCGTGTTTGCTTCGTTATGTAGAAGAACTTTATTGTATTTTCCATAGCGTAGTATGATAAGACTGTCAGATTTAAGCAGTTTTCAATCTTGTGTTCATAGCCTGTTGAATGTCAGCTAATTTGGTTGTTTAGCCATACCTTTTGCCTTGCTGTTTTCTATCTGAAACTCCATCTGTGAATATAATCTCTAAGGATGCAGTACTTTTCTCTTACAAGCTATCTTATTAAGTAAAAGCGAAGAAAGCGGAGTTAGAGGAGGGTTCAATCATGAAAATTGTACTGACTAGATTTCCATAATGAAATCTTTTGTTTTGCACTTCAATTGGCTTTATTTGGTCGGATATCTTCTCTCTTATCGAAGATGTCACTTGTGATTGATTTCTTGGGTTGACTTTTGTCATAGAAAGTTACTTTTCTCACAATTAAGTTGGTCATTTTTTTTCCTTTTGTTATAGATAGTTACTAAATAATACTTGGCACTTGGCAGGCTGCCCTAGAAAAATCTATAAACTCAGAACAGGAGATAGATGACGATAAGGAAGACATGGAGCAGGCTCAAGATTTGGAGTCTGTTACTTCTCAGGTTACACAGCTGGCTCTTTCGACGAGCACAGATGCTGGTAAATCTTCATCAAATTCTACAAAGGGCGTGAACGAAGAGAATACAAATGTAGATATTGACAAAAAGATCCGAGCTTTGAAAAAGAAGGTACAGTTTTTCCTTTTGCTCATGATTGCCTCATAATGAGTGACTGGTGACTGTGCAGCTGTCTTTCTATGAACTTTTTATTCCCCATGACTACTAACTGTATGGTTCATCATATACCTTCTAGCCCAACTTTCACGAGACACTTCCTAAGGAGTCAGTTGGGAAACCAATGAGAAACGCACATTACCGTTATATTTGGGGATGGAGGATGAGGGATGCTTGCCACGGTGCCACCATACTTATTGAAATTTGAAACATTAATCGCATAAATACTAAAACTTTATTCTTGGTTTATAAATCAAGTTGATAGTCTAAGTAGAATAACTCAGGCTCAGATGTAGTGGTAATATATCGGAAGATTCTGTAAAACTCTACTCAAATGGTCAATTTGATCAAGTACACAACATTTTAACATTAGTTAACTAGTAAGTAAAATTTGAGTTGGCATTGAAGACACGCTACGGTGGCTACCCCATTTACTTATTTGTTTCATCTACCGAAACAGCCACATTAAAGAAACCCAAATTGTTTGTCTAAATGTGTTACCATGGGAGTTGTCCATTTCTTTCTTCATTTTCTATGGCTTCCAGTTTGCATCTTCGGTGTCTTGGCCAGTTATGCCTCCATTTGCCAATACTCTAAATCTATCCTCCTTTTGCACCATTATGCAACCTATTTTTCCTATTACATTCCTGCAAAGGTGAGGTAATCTTTGAAATTTTGTTCAAGTTACTTCCACTTTAGAAGGTAGAGACCACTACACCGAACAAATCGAGCAAGTGATGTATTCGACTAGTAGTGTTGTCTTTTTTTGTCTCTTGAAGCCTGTCACTAAGAGGGCTAACAAATTTGGTTCATGAATTTGTGGCCATATCAAGTATATTGAGCCGTGGAATGATTGATCTTGATTAGTCCGCAGGATTGCGTATGGAATATGGTCAAGTAATCTTATTGAATATGTGGAGATATGATGGTGATTTATGTTATTGTGAGGGTGTGAACTTGAGAGTTGTCAATATAAATGTTATTTAGGTAATAAGCAGTTTAGAGAAAGCCACCGATGTAATCTTTAAAGATTATTGAATATTAATGTGCGGCTTACCTAAACTGTTACCTATATTGTTCTCATTCAGAGCCCACAAGCATTTTGGTTGACGATTTGGTATGCATGATGCTGCTGTAAAACCAATTCTAGTGATGAAGACTATGGACTTGATTTTGGAGTCAGCTTTTGTTGCTGTTTTATGATTGAGCTGCTCTTTCTAAGCTAGTTAATAACCATTTAGTCATATCTGTACTTCCCTCGAAAGCATTAGTCGTGCGTGCTTTTGGTGGTTGACACTGCTTGCTTTGCCTCTGCTGCCTTAGAGCTTCACTGATTGCTTTGTTTCTGCTGCCTTGCTAGGGGTGTTTTTATTGGCCCACTGCTTTTCTTCTTCGCCTTCATCTTGGCAAATAGGGACGGGGGTATTTAGGTTTCTAAAGGAGGAAAGTCGGTGTCAATCGGTGATGCAGATGTAGTGATTTTCTTTGACTAATGAAAACCATTTTCCCCTGTTAGTGATGAGGTTTAAATGTTTAGTTGTTGATAATTTGAATTTTTGCACAAATCTTCCAAATGGTATGGAATTATGGATGGTGACTTAGACATAGTCAATTGTGGATGTATAGGAGAGAGAATTGCGGTGTGGTGAGTGAAGGGGAAGGGAAAATGGTTGGTGATGCTGTTGTGGGCTGTGGAGAGGAGACAGATGAGGTTTTGCTAATCGAGGAAAGGAAGGATAACGTCTCACTGTATTGGTGTTTGTGATGGGAAGGAGTGACAGGATGGTGCCAAACAGGATAGAGGAAGAGTTAGCAGTTGGCGATGTTGGGTATGGCAGCGCTGATAATGGCTGGCATTACCCCATAGTAATGGTATTTGAAATTGAAACCGAAATCCCTAACCAAACGCCCACTATAAGTAATAGTTTTTTGGACAAAATGACTTCTAGCAACATATTTGAAAATGTGATATTTCTCGGTATAGCATTCCGCTTTGAGGCGATAAACTAATGATAATAGATTACTCAGTTCTTGTATTCAGTTTTCGCATCAGGCAAACTGTACTTCAGGATTTGAACAATTGTTTGAACTGTGTTCAAGCTATAAACTTGTGATTTAACTTGTCAGTTTGTTTTGGCAGATCCGGCTTGCAGAAGGCCAGCTGGAAAAGGTTGCCGCACAAGATATGAAGCCTGAGCAGCTTGAGAAGGTTAAGAAGTTGGAAGGATGGCGTGAAGAGCTCAAGCTTTTGGAAGGTGAAAACGCAGCAGATGTTTCAGCATCATGACAATCGCGTCTGAAGAAGCGCCAAGAGTGTTAGGATTGTGATATTCTTGATTAGCACTGTGGAGGAAAAGAACTCACATTGGAATGATTTGTGTTGCTCCACTTCTGTGTTCTTGTTGGTAAAGTCTATGGTTGTGTCATTGCAACTTTGTTTCACATGCCTGGCCTTGGTATCGAATGGAGTCAATTTGTCGAGTGTGTTGCAAGACAGCCTCGTGATTCTGTTTCGATCTTGAATAGCAGAATAGGCATGAAACTGGAACAGCCATTTGTTACTCTCCTTTTGCAGTTGGATACTTCTATAGTCGAATATGTGTTTTTCAATGGGCTATCTATCTATCCTAAGTTGGGCTTAATTCCCAAGTTCCCCTTTCACCGACTCGAAATAGTAAAATTTTAACTTAAAAGCCCGAGTTTTATGCATACGCTAATCTCTCTCTAACAAAACAGTTCCAATTGCACGTTAGTTGATGACTTGATGGTAATTCTCATTTAGATGAATGGGATTCAGGAGAGCGAGAGGGTCACAAGGAGACGAGAGTCGAATCTCTGCAGAGTAAGGTGGTCTCTCCGTGAGAAGGTCACTAGGAGAGACGGGAAGTTCGTAAAATCTCTAGTCTAATGATGTAAACCAGTGGTTACTAGTAGATCTCAATGCGAGCACGTGACATTGCAGATGGAATCGGACTCTGCCTCGCAAGTTTTCTTCAGGTATTTGCAGATACCTGTGGTTAAGCTTCACTGAGTACAGTTCGGACACATCCTATGTTCCGGAATGAGGTGAGCTTCCAGCAACCGGCATTGTTGTTGCCAATGAATACCAGTCACAGATTTGCGCAAAGCAGTAATTAACTCGGGTATTGTTCCACAACGAAGAACCAGGATGCAATCCACACGAACAAGATCGAAAAAACCAGTAAACATGAAATGAGTCATGAACTACAAGTTAAATACACTATAACACTATAGCCTTCATTGCAGAAAACAGAACACTCTCATTTCGCCTCAATGACAGGAAAATTTATAGCCAGACTCACCAAAATGTAAGATGAGCAGCGAGTCTGCGGCGATTACAACATAAACCTAAACACAACCTCCAACCTTATTCAAACCCGATTTGATCGTTGATTCAAAACATAATTGAAACCGGTCCTCCAAACATTCCAACTTGTCCCAACAAAGGATAAAAACGCAAAATCCAAAACTAACATCCTAAGCGAAAAATAAGATATAAGGAACACCATCTCAATCTCGATCTGGATGGACATTCCAGCAATCCAATCGCCATCTTCTTGCTCTCTAGTACCTGTAGTGGACTGGCTTGTATGGGCCCTCAACGGGAATGCTGAGGTAGTCAGACTGGTCCTTTGAGAGCTTGGTGAGCTTGGCACCGAGCTTGCCAAGATG
>JBBYHQ010014321.1:0-10622 GCA_038382645.1 Spergularia azorica | reverse complement strand
TTATATGTGTAAAATTTTCATACATTTGTAATAGCATATCTGCCGTATGTGACAAGTTAGTATCAATTGTCCACAAGTGACAAAATTATATATACTCCCCGGTGATATATGGAGATTATTCAGATGTATGAAACGTGCATGTATTAACTACTTAATGAAGATTGCTTAAAGAAATCACTTATAAGAAACCAGTCAACAAAATTCAAGAGGGTTGATAAACCTGTACAACACAAATAGGAGTATTAACTAGTACAGTATACCTCACTTGTACACTATAAAAGCATTGCTACTGCAAATAAAGGCACTACAAACATTTTATATCTTACTACTAATATATAATCTTTCTCCCCTCAGATCAAACGAGCATATTTTTTTTGGGGTTAGTACCAAATTAATAAATACTCCTAGTAATTAAGGACTACTTATTACATAATAATGAAGATGATTGTAATATATGTGGTTTTGTTTGGGGCATTATCATTATTAATGATATCCACTGCTCTTGAGACTGGAAATCCCGACGGTCCACTTGTTAATGCAACAAGATTGACAATGTTTGTCGACGAAATTCCTAAAGTTCCCAAACTTTATGGTTATAATGTTGTTGACGGGAAACCTCGTTCTGCTCTATTGAAAATTGGCATGTTCCATAAGAAATGGGTAATTCCTAACATACATCATCAACATTATTTGATCGAGTTTTGATTGTTATATATTCTAACCTCTATATAATTATTTTCTATTCTCTTCATGCCTATCGTAATTTTAACTAATTAACCAGAGTTTGAATTCCACTAACATGTCCATTCATTCAAACAAAACGTTATTATAAATTCGAAAAATTTGGCCAAACAGGCTCTAAATCATGACATAGAATACATATATACATCATTTACTGTCATAGAATTCTAACATTTAAGATAGAAAAAAAATGTTCTAAGATTGATAATTTCATACTATGCATACGTATGACTTGGTAAAAAGAATGCAAGTAAGAAATAGAACTTTGATGACAATGATCGATGTGCAAAAACTAGATCAATTTATTATTGCAGAAATTCCATAGAGATCTTCCACCAACACCGGTGTTCGCATATGGCACAAGTGTGCGCGAAGCATCGATCCCTGGGCCAACTATTGAGGCACTTCATGGCGTCGACACCTACTTAAAATGGGAAAATCATCTCCCTGACAAGCACATCCTCCCATGGGACCCCACCATACCAACCGCGATCCCGGCCAAGGAGGGTGTCCCGACAGTGGTGCACCTCCACGGAGGGATCGATGAGCCCGAGAGTGACGGTCACGGCCACGCTTGGTTTACCAACGGTTTCAGAGAAAAGGGGCCGTCATGGAGCAAGGCAACTTACCATTACCCCAATAAACAGCAGCCTGGTAACATGTGGTACCATGACCATGCTATGGGTTTGACTAGAGTTAATCTTTTGGCTGGACTCATTGGTGCTTATGTTCTTAGACATCCAGAAGTTGAAGGTCCATTAAATTTGCCTTGTGGTGATGAATTTGATCGAACTTTGGTAATTTGTGATCGAGATTTTTACAAAGATGGATCCATCTTCATGAATCGCACTGGTAGGTCGTCAAATGAAACTTTTAGGTGCATTCGTCACATATGCATGCATAAATTCAAACTACCATGGAATTATTTGTTATTTTGTTTAATAGGTATTTTGACTACTTTTTGAGCTAATTTAAACATAGTTTCATGCATCTGAGTATAGACTTTTTTTAGGATGAAACTTTCACAATAATGACATTCTATAATATAGTATCCTCGTATATATGGATCATGTACTTCCTGGCTAGCTCCATCCATTCTTTTTCGTTTAATAATTTAACTTTTGGTAGAGTATGCTCCGTAGTATATATGTTAGAGAAATTCAAATCAGTGATTATAAATATATAAGAAAACAATGGACTGATCGAGAATGATGAGCTTAGTTTAACTCTTAACACACAATTTGCAAAACAGGAAACAACCCAGAGATACATCCACAATGGCAACCAGAATACTTCGGAGATGTGATCGTCGTAAACGGAAAAGCATGGCCGTACATGGTTGTACAACGTCGCAAGTATCGATTTCGGATTATAAACACCAGCAACGCTCGGTTTTTCAGGTTTTACCTTACAAATGGCCTGTCATTCATTCATATCGGATCGGATTCGGTATACCTTCATCGACCCACAAGAAGTAGCGAGAAGTTATTAGGACCCTCTGAAATTACTGATGTTGTTGTCGACTTCTCCGAGACAAGTTCAAAGGTCTCTATTCTTTCTAACAGTGCGGTTTACCCGTTTCCATCAGGTAACATATTTGGCATTTTATATTTTTTACGACTTTGAATACCGGGTTTTAGCATAAGACATTGAACGTCTAAACATAGGTAGTATACCGGTATCTTATGGTCTAGCTTTTAATATCGGGGTTTAGCATAAGACATTAAACGTCTAAACATAGCTAGTATATATCTACTTGATTTTATAAATAGCTAGTTTTTAATCTTCTTTTTGTAGCTTTTAGCAGCTTCCTAATAAGTTATCATTAATTAATTGGTTTTGCATTACTTTTGTTTCTATCTAGGTGATCCCGTCAATGACGCTAACAGCAAAGTAATGAAATTCATAATCAAAGACGAACAAGTAAAAGACCCAAGCCACGTTCCTCCCACACTTATAAAATACCCATTACCTGATTTATCAACTTCTTCACGCACACGATACATTACCTTTTATGAGTACGAAAGCGCAACAGGCGAACCCACCCACCTCTACGTCAACGCTGTCCCATTCGACGCCCCGGTGACCGAGACACCGAAGGTCGGGTCCAACGAGGTGTGGTATGTGATCAATTTGACCGAGGACAACCACCCGTTTCACATGCATTTCGCACTATTTGTCGTCCTAGAACGAACGGAATTGTTGGATTTTGAGACGTTCAAAGATTGCATGTTCAAAGAGAACGATGCAATAAAGTGTAACTTGAACGAACATGCACAAGGTAAAAAGGTACCTGTACCGGTTCATGAGAAAGGGTGGAAGAATGTGTTCAAAATGAAACCTGGCTATGTCACAAAGATATTTGCGAGGTTTTCATATATACATGCCAACATATCGTATCCTTTTGATGCATCTGCTGAGCCTGGTTACGTTTATCATTGCCATGTACGTTCTCTCAACTTGTCTAATAATCATGCTTCAGTTTACTTATTTACTCATACGTTCCAATTTCTCATGTTCTTCGGCTTCTTTTTTTTTGGTCCAAAGACGAGAATATGAAATCTAACTAGTGTCTATTGTTACGTCTTCCAATTAAGGCAAAATAACAAGTTTGTCATCGAATAAATTTGTTAATTCTGCTTTCAGTATATATTCAGTATTCACTGCTTCCATGACAAGTGACAAGATATCGTGGTTGATGAAAGTGAATATGAAAAGATACAGAGTCACAAATGATAATAATTACCACAAATGAGTTACGGAGTACTAGGTATCGAAATGTAAAGGTCAACTTGCGTATGTATGTGCAATGACAATGCTTAGCATTGTGAAAGTTGCACAGAATTTGCATCTGTATGCACTATATTCAGAACTTGTATTAGAGATTATTCTTTTAAATATACTACGAATGTTTCTTTAAGTTGAATTTTTCGATCTATTGAAATGCAGATTTTGGATCACGAGGATAACGTTATGATCAGGCCATTTAAATTGGTTAATTAATTAGGGGTGACCTGAGAACTCAATTTATTGGTATTGACTACCGCTCAAGGTGACTTTTCGTTACTTGACATTAATATGAAGAATAACTGCGATATTACAAGAGGTTAGTGGGAAGTCGAGATACTGGCTATGTTTGGTATGCACAATAAACTAGTTTATTTGGCCAAATTAGCATATTTGACTATATTTTTTGAGCTCTTTGACCAAATAAGTTTGTTTGGTAACACAATTAGCTTAAATAATAAGCTAGTTTATTTAAGATGTTACCCATGTAACTTATTTAAAAATAAGCTAGTTTATCATAATTTTATTCCTAATTTACCCTTATTTCTTTACTAAAATAAAATGAGATTAAAAATATTTAATGCATTTTTATGTAATTTTATATATATCAGCTCCTATATCAGCTAATTTTGCCAAACACTTATATTACTATCAGCTAAAAACTTTCAGTTACTATTGCAGCTATTAATTCAGCTTTGAGCTACTATTCCAACATTTAGCTACTATTTCACAGTTCAGCTACTATTTCAGCTAGTTTTACCAAACATAGCCATAAGTTTATTTGGCCAAAGTAGTTTATTTAACTAGTTTTTTAAGCTGTTTGACCAAATAAGTTGGTTTTGTGATACCACTAGTTTAAGTAAAAAGTTAGCTCATTTAATAAGTTACATTAAGTTACCCTATGTAACTTATTAAAAAATAAGCTCCTATCATTAATTTATTTCTAATTTACCCTGATTCATTTCATAAAACAAAATAAGATTAAAAATAAATAATGCATTTTTATGTAATTTTATATACATCTCCTATATAAGCTAATTTTGCCCAACACACATATTTTGTCAGCTAAAAACCTACAGCTACTATTGCAGCTATTATTTCACCTTTCACCTACCATTTCAACATTTAGCTACTATTTCAGCGTTCACCTACTATTTCAGTTAGTACTACCAAACATAGCCACTATTTGGGCCCCAACACCTTTCAGTTATTGTAAACATCTATGCTGTTAACAAGTAACAACTGTTTTTTTTTTCCTCCTTCTCTACTTTCAGATTTGTGCAGAAAATTTGTTGATTCCTGACGGTTTTTCCAATTGAAGCCTAAAGGCGTGGACGACGAACTGTTGATAGAAATTGATCGAAGACCATGATTATTGTATACTATATATTATCTTAACGTAACATGAGAGCCAGCCATTTGTGTGCTATCCAATAATAAGAAAGGCGAGTAATATTATCCCATGTTATCATTTAATTTGTCCGTGGATGTCAAGTAGTTCGATCAAAACATGTACGTGAAAATGTGGTACTTATAGTTCAAAACCTATTTGTGCCAAACTTGTTCATTTTTCAACTACCCATTGACATTTTTTTTTTTTTTTGGGTACATAGGAGCAGCTAATGTTGCGGGGGTGGGGGTATGAGGATTTGAACCCGGAACAACCCCCAGGCAGGTTAGCTTCTTAACCACTAGACCAACCTTGATCCTCTACTACCCATTGACATTGAACATATGAACCTATAGTATTTCACAATTTTGGTTGTGAAACCCATTTGCTTCCAAACTAGTTCGGCCCATTGACATCGTCCCTAACTATGGGTCAATATCACAATTCTGGTTTGAAGCCCATCTTGTACAGTATGGACCAGTCTGAATATCGGCCCATCATGTATGGTATGGGTCAATCATGTAAGGTATGGAACGAGTCAATCCAAATATCGGCCCACAAAAATTACTTTTTAGGATTTTGGGATAGTTCTCCGCGGTAAAATAAAGGATTCCCGAGGAGTTCTTAGAATTGAAAGTTATCATGGTTGCTAATTCTAAGTTCCCAGTGTTGAGGCTTAACAATAGAGAGAAAATGATTCACCCATAACTCACCATTTTCTCTAATAATGATATCGTTGGTCACAGTTATGAGCTAACAATAAAACTCGTATTTGAAGCTTTTGACAACCTGATATGAAATGTTTCACATTGTTTTGCTGCTAATGGGATCGAAATCAGGTCTATTTCAAGAGGGAGTGTAAACATGTTATTTAGTCCTAATATTGCGTACATATATACGAAGTATGACTTAGTTAATTAGATAGCCAAATAAACACAATTCTTTCTCCGAATACGTACTTGATTGGTGTAATTTTTTAATAGAATTATTCATTGGTAAATTTGTTGTCCTCATATCGACCCCTAATCCCCTATGCTATAATATCCGTACGCTTGCGGTTAAATAGGCTTCGAACACATACAGTAGTGGCGTAGTCTCCAACTTAGTTAGGGTTTGAGACACATGCATTTGACCGGGGCTTGACAACAAATTAAGGTATCCGCAAATTAAATATGATTCATGGTGGAGTTTAATCCTTAATATATATCTAGACTTCAAAATAAATAAATAAATCTTGATACATATCACCACTTTATTGTAGTTGTTAATAATTGGACGCTATACTAAAGCCTGAGCTTTAGGGGGTGTCACAAAATAACCAAACTACAAAAATGGGTTACATTCAAATGAGAACACACCCTCTGATGCCACGAGTACTATGAAAACTATTTCCAGTCCTTAATTAAGGGCCCGTTCGGTATCACTGCCGTTTTCAGTTTTTGGTTTTTTTGAGTAAAATATTTACCTTAATAAGTTACAAAATAAAATTTTAATTGTTTGTTTCCATAATAGTCATATAGAAAATGAAAACTGACAACTGAAAACTGAAAACCACTTTTTCTGGTTTTAAAAAACGAGACTTTGGTTTAAAAAAAAAAAAGCAGAAAACGATACCGAACACGCCCTAAACTTTTAGATTTAATTTTTTTTTTCTTTTCATTTCCTCATCTTTTTTATTTTCTGCCTTTCATTTCTTTTCTCTCTTCTCCTCTCCTTACCCCAGACAGACGGCCGACCACGACCAATCACCAACCACTGGTCACCACCAATGCAACGGAAAACACCACCATTGGAGCGATGGCGGGCTCGCGACCACGCCTAGGCCGCCGGCTTCTCCTCCGTCACTCTCTCTTATGATCCCTTCTTCAAGCCATTCCCACACCGGCCCACTTCCCTTCGAAATCATCCCCCACTACGGCATTTTTAGAGGGGAGGAGAGTAAATATGGAGATATAAGTATTTTCTACTAACACTTTCTTAATTAATTTCATAACTAGTTTTTGCACCCGTGTAATCACGGGACCGTGTTTGTAATTTTTTTGGACGGGCAAATCTCAAAATGTCTTTATGAAACTTGAGGTCAATTTTGCTCTTTTCTCTTAATAATTTTCTAAATTCTAATATGTAAATGTCCAATATCTACGTCTAGCAAAAGAACAATACCCAAAAGTAATTAATAATGTTGGTTCCTCACCTAATAACTGATCCAACAACGCTATTTGCATAAGGTCCTGAATTCAGAAGAAGTTTGTACAAAAGAATAGACTATTTGGATAACCAAAATGTCACTCCAATATATTTGGTGTATATTACTTAGGAGGTTCTGTATAGGAAAAGAAAAGAAAAAAACTCTCGTAATTTCTACATAAGCTCAAGTAACATACGAACATGAGTTTCCTAAGGTAGTACCAACTTAAGGATATCAGTTAATCGACGACACTACTTCTCACGCATTTCTCCGCAGTCCGCATGTTCATTAAGGAGATATCAAATCTGCATAGCTCATATGTAATAATGGACGTCGATGACAGTCAGTTGTAAGTTGCTGGCTAAGGGGAACACCTCCCTTGGATCCATATCGCCCCCTAAATGATTAGATAACCCCACAAACGCCCTTGAAGAGTGCGTGCACACTGCATCATATCCTTGTTGATAGTACTTTGTCAGGGTGTCCAACTCCATTAGACTGTGGCTCGTTGATCAACACGACTGCATACAATTGAGGGTTTTGTGCGTATCTGCATTCAAAAGAGATCAGATGGTGTAACAGGCTGAAAGATAAATGCAGTCGATAACTTGCTTGTAAGGGATCAGACAAATTCATGTGACAGGACATGTATTTCTGGTACCTGGTTGATAGTACTTTGTCAGGGAAAGAAAACAGAACTGAAAGATGCACTACATCAGCTTATAAATTCTCCTCAAGTACAACATCATGATTTATATCTGATAAGAGTCTGAACAGCAGCATCAGTCTGTCATACCAGCCTGTAAACAAACATGTACCACAGTCTAGTTAATGGATAACAGTCAGTACATAATCTTGTAAATTAGAGCAACACGATCCAGTGTCAGCCAAATAAAAATTTGAATGACACCCGGGCACTTGAAAGGCAATAGAGAAAATATGAGGAAGACCTGGTTCATGTTTGAGCAGCAGCCGGCAGAAACTGTATTAAAAGTTTCTGAAACTGTATTAACCTCCAGAAATTGACCATTTGAAGCTTGAATTCGGACACGAAGAGGATAATCACAAACGTCTCGGAGTCCCCTGGTGTAGTAGCCTCGGCTACAACTCCAGGGCCGCCTTCGTTAGTCTGCACCCCTACAAACTGATTGCTGAAAACGCGGAAATTGAATGTGTTCTCGTCGATTCTCCATAGCTACATTGTCAAAGATTATGCAGCTCAAGTTAGTCAACCATTTAAAGATATATGTACACTTTGTATCAAAGGAAATAACTTCTATATGAACTTGTAAAAGGAAAAAGGC
Organism: Spergularia azorica; assembly: GCA_038382645.1. NCBI lineage: Eukaryota > Viridiplantae > Streptophyta > Magnoliopsida > Caryophyllales > Caryophyllaceae > Spergularia > Spergularia azorica. The sequence continues at coordinate 2,212 of JBBYHQ010014321.1, read as the reverse complement.
ATTGCTGACTTTTAGAAGAGCATATAGTCATTTTACTGATCAAATATTACCTGCATAAACTCTCTGCTAAGTTGTGAGTTTCCACATCTTCGAAAGGAGGCAGCAAAGGCTTCTGCCTGGGACCATAATAAGGAAAAACTTAGACAAAAACAGAAAGACAATTACTTCAAAACAGTCAAGGCACTATATTGAACACAAGAGTTTTTCTAGTAATAGTATCTTACGGTTTGTTACCATTCTCCAAGCCTCCATTTGACACAGTTGTGTTACTCCCCTATCATAATCAAACAAAACACCAGCATATCAAACACCCTTCAAGCAACGAAAGGAGATATTTAAAACTTATAATAATCCCTTAGCTAGAAATCAAGAAAACAATATCTTAAGATGACCTGATTCCTGTACTGTTCATAAACAGCAAGTTCGGGTTTCCTTGAACCATTTTCCTTCAAAAAACCTTCCTTAGCTGTCCCGTTACTCCGAGTTCCTGGTGCAGCAACTTCCTCTTCTGCCTTAGGGTCTTTCTTCCATCCAAACTTCACACAAGAAAAAGAAACACGAGAAACCCTAGTAAAAACCAAACTCAAAATTTCAAGCACGCTGACATCCAAGTTCAGTGTAAAGTTGAATGCTACCTTTAAGCATCAATCAATTGACGACAAAAGAGGATATCGAGCAAAGGGGTTTTATGATTCTTTTCAAAAGGTGTTACTTGATAAAACATACTCCTAATTTGAAGTTGTTATACCCAATTAGCGACTGTATACCCAGGTGTCGAGGACTGCTATGTTTTGAGAAATAATCATGTTCAAGCTTAAAGTTAAGTGCCTTCAAATCCACATCAGTGTTCAAGATACATACTTGACGAAAACGGAAGAGACACATATCAACAAAGCATTCTCATTCGCAAAACCTTATTCATAATTATAACCGCCAAACAAACAGACAAATACAGAATGCATTACACTACAAAAACTGCAAGATCTCCATCAATTCACAAAAACAAAGCTTCTGCATATACTCACAGGAGATTTGGGGAATATGTCAGCAATCAACTTCTTGTACCGCTTCACAGGTTGCTTGGAACTGGACCTCAGAGCAGGACAACAAATACACATGCTCTCACATACTGGAAATATTTTCCTGGAGATAACCTCCACTTTTCTGCACTTCCCACAAATTCAACCAAATTATTACCAACGATGAAAACTTTAGGTCCAAAACACATAAATATAAGTCGATAAGTGTGACACACTACGACAGCATTACCCCTAATGCCTCAAAGGTTCGTTGGGTCGAGGGAAGGGGTGTCGGACATATGACGCCTTACCTTGCATTAAAAAGAAGCAAAGCGGCAACCCCAAATGAAAGATTAAACTCAATTAACAACATAATCACACAAAGCAGGTACATACATCAAACCCACCAAAGGAAATAAAATCTAAGTACTGAAACTTCAATGAGAAGCTCAAAGTTACTAACTTTCAAGCTAAAATGTAACCCACATTCTTCCCTTTAATCTTAAAGAATTGGATTAATGAACTTTTCACAATCTCATAACCGGAAATCTTAAAATTTCAGTAGAATGGCATGTTTTGATGGAAACCCTAGCTTAGTCTCGTTGACATGATGATCATATAGTCAGCATACAATGCAAGTTTATCCCACTCAGAACACTTTAAAAACCATATCTGCAAATTTTTTTATCTCTATAGGTAAATCAAGCTTACATGTTCGCTAGTTTTGGACATGAGATTTGTATGAATAAGAATGCTAATTGTTTTTTTTTTTTTTTTTGGTTACATAAAAAGTGTCCAGGTAAAAGCATCAAATCAACGACTTACCAGCTCTGATGTGGTACCAATCAGGGTCAAATGCATCCTAGAATGCCGTAATCTAAAGTGAATGATCCTAGAATGCATCTAGACAATACGGCCATTTTTCTGAACACAACAATACACACAAGTTACACAACCAAAGAAAAGTAAGACTTGGATGAGAATAAGAGCTTACCTGGAGTCTTATGTCCACGGGACAATAATAGCCATTAAATGCAACTTCTTTCAAATATCCATTGATCTTAAAAAGCTCACATAACCTTGATAAATTTCCACAGAAAACAAAGGAATCTTAAGGGTTTCTTCCATCTGGCATATGATTTAAAGAACCAAAGAATGCTTTATCAATCAAGTGGGTTTACGGATTACCAATT
>JBBYHQ010014280.1:0-10627 GCA_038382645.1 Spergularia azorica | reverse complement strand
TTCGATAAATAAGTTTTTTACAACCCCATTTTGATAAATTTTATTTTTTTGAGCATTATTTGAATTAATCGTTCATTTGATCACCTGTTACCCATTCAGGCTAATGCACGTATTTTTGCCGATTTTGGGACTTACTATACATTTTTTCTCTAATATTTTGCTATAACACATAATATGATAGCTAGGGTCTTCGCCAAAAATTTGAGCTGTTTGTGTTACGAGACTACTTTGGGCTAAAGACTGTATTATGGACTTCTATATTGGCCAGTTTGGAGCCGGTTTCTTGAAAGTAGTCAAATGTTTATAAAACATTCCCTTGGACAACTTTGGAATACCTTTGTTGGATATGAAGGGTGGTTCATGTGTTAGAGAAGTTTTTAAGCCCTTTGATCACACGTTACTCGCCCTGACAAACATGAGTTTTTTTTTGTCGATTTTGGGACTTAGTATAGGTTTTTGGCTCTAATATTTTGCAACAACGCATATTATGATCCCTTGGGGCTTTCACAAAAATTTAAGCTATTTTTGTTTCGAGATCGTTTTGGCACGTAGACCATGTATTGTAGGCTTCGATTTTGGCCATTTTGGACCAGTTCTTGTGAAGTAGTTAAATGTTCTTACAAGTTTGCCATGGACTGCTTTGGATTCTATTTGTTGGATATGAAGGCTAGTTCTTGTGTTTGTGAAGTTTTCAAGCCCTTTGATCACACGTTATCTGTTGGGGACTTCAAATATGATTTTTTTGATGATTTTGGGACTTAGTTTAGGTTATCGGCTCTGATTTGAAGACATGACACACGATATGATCCCTACGGCCTCCCACAAAATTGTGAGCCGTATTTGTTCCATGACCATTTTGGCACAAAAAGTAGGCAAAAACCATGTATTAGACATCAATTTTGGCCATTTTCCATCAGCTTTTTTGAAAATAGTCAAATGTTCTTTAAAACTTTGCCATAGATTGCTTTGGATTACCTATGGTGGATATGAAGGCTAGTTCATGTTTTAGGCAAGTTTTTAAGCCCTTTCATAACACGTTACCCATTTTGGCAAATGTGCGTTTTTTTGGCCGATTATGGGACTTACTATAGGTTTTCTGCTCTTATAATTTGCAATAACCCATATTATGATCCCTAGGAGCTTCAACAAAAAAATTGAGCCGTTTTTGTTCCGGGATCATTTTGGCACAAAAACCATGTATTATAGACTTGGATTTTGGCCATTTTTGACCAGTTTTTTTAAAGTAGTCAAATGTTCTTAATATATTCCCGTGGACAGGTTTGGAGAACCCTTGTAGAATATGAAGGCTTGTTCATTTGTTCGGGAATTGTTTAAGCCCTTTGATTACACATTATATGTTAAGGCAAACGTGCATTTTTTAGCTGATTTTGGGGCTTAGCTTTAGTTTTTGGCTCTAATACTTTTCGACAACTCATAATTTGTTCGCTAGGGGTTTCCACAAAAGTTTAAGCTGTTTTTGTTCCGATATCATTTTGGCACAAAAACCATGTATTGGACTTCAATTTTTGCAATTTTAGACAATGTTTTTTAAAGTAGCCAATTCTGCTTAAAACTTTGCCATGGACAGCTTTGGAGTAACCTTGTTGGAATATGAAGGCCACTTCATTTGTTGGGTAAGTTTTGAAGCCATTTCCTCACATGTTACCTATTCAGGCAAATGTTCGTTTTTTTGCCGATTTTGCGACTTGCTATAGATTTTCTGTTCTAATATCTTGCCAAAACACATAATATGATCCCTAGGGCCTTCCACAAGATTCTTAGCCATTTCTGTTTCGGGACTTATTTGGGCCAAAAATCATGTATTATAGACTGGATTTTTGCCATTTTTTACCAGTTTTTTGGAAAGTACCCAAATGCTCTTAAAAGTATCCCATGGACAAATTTGGTGTACCCGTTCGATATGAAGGCTGGTTCTTCTCTTAGGAAAGTTTTTAAGCCATTTGATTACATGTTTCTCATTCAGGCAAATGTGCGTCTTTTTGCCGATCTTGGGACTTACTATAGATTTTTGCTGTAATATTTTGTCAAAATATATAATTTGTACCATAAGGCCTTCCGCAAAACTTTAAGCTATTTTTGCTGGATATGAATCTCTTAGGGAAGTTTTTTAGCCCTTTGATCACTCGTTACCCAGCGAGAAGTATCGTGCATTTTTTTAAATACTGATTTGAGACCTACGGTAGGCTTTTGGGTCTAACATTTTTTCTGAATTCATAATATGACCCATACGCGCTTCCATAAAAATTGGAGTTGACCATTTTGGGCAAATAATCGTGGATTATGCACTTCGATTTTGGCCATTTTTAACACTTTTTGTAAGTCGTCAAATGTCAGAAAACTTTATCATGTACATTGTTGAAGTACTGCTGTTGGATTTAAGGGTTGGTTTCCATGTTAGAGAAGTTTTTTAAACCCTTTCGGCAAGTCTCTGCTTGAAGCTAACGTACAATTTTTTGCTGATTTTGGGCTTAGTGGCTGACTATAGATTTTCGACACTAATATGAGGGCCGAGTTACCCTATTTGGGAAGTTCTTTAAACCCATTTGCACACCTCCCTTGTTGAGGCTAGTGTGCGGTTTTTTGCTGAATATTGTCCATATGGGCTTTAACAAAATTTTGAGCTTTCCGTACCCTTTTTGGTCCAATAACTGTGGATTATAGCTTTTGTTTTTGTATGAATTCGGCCTTTTTGTCCACTAAAATAATATAAAGAATCAAGTTTTCTATGGTCGCATTTTTTTCTTAGATAAGATTGAATCATGTTCTCCAATAGCATAAAAGAGTAATTAATTACATTTAGTGGAGAATGCATCTTATTCTTTGTAACTGAAACTATTGAATCATATCCCTACTACTTTTTGTAAAACATACCTTTTTAGTGAGCTAATAGTTTGGTTCTTTAATTTTTGCTCACGTTGATTCTTTCCTATTCATGCTGATATTAAAAAATTAAAATAATTTTTAAGAAGAGATGAATTTAAAGGTGTGATGTTTATCTCATGTTTTGAAGGTCAAAGATTCAACGACTTTTGGAATACATTATAGTCTGGATTTTGTGATCTCTACACTTGTATATATAGACCATTATATCGAGGCATATATATTTCAAAGTTGTGAGTTGTTTTGTCATTGTTACAGTATCTAACCCTTAAATATTACTGCACCATGGCACACCCACAAGAGGCAAAGAAAGGGCAGGTTAAGGTGGATGCAGAATATCTGAAACAAATTGAGGGAGCTCACAAAGAACTTCACTACCTTCTCTCCAATAATACCCAATTTGCTCCAATTTTGCTTCGTTTATCGTACGTTATCTTCCGCTATTGTCCTCTGGTTATACTATTTTACTATCTGTAGTGAGGTTGAATATTTTGGTTATTATGTAGTTCATGCTCCATGGTTCCATGGTATTGTGTTATGTTAACTAACTCATCTGTCATATAGTCATACTCGTTCGAATAACTCAGTTCTAAATCGACATGTATGTAGAAGTAATGTTTTTGCCAAAATCTGTCTATACTAACAAACACCTTTCGGACGGGGCATTGCAGATTCCATGATGCAGGTACATATGACGCCAGAACAAAGACAGGGGGCGTAAATGGTTCAATTAGGAATGAGCTTAGCAACCCTCCAAACAATGGAGTCATAAACGCTATTGATTTTTGCGGTGAGTTGCACTAACTAACCAATCTATTAAATATTATGTTTGTTTACTGTCATGTTTTTACATCAGTAGTGTGAAGTACTTCATATATATTTGATCCAATAGTACAAAACTCACCTGAAAAACTTATGGCGTGTTTGCTTGTCTCAGAAACTGTTAAGGCCAAATTCCCGAAGGTTACTTATGCTGATCTTTATCAGGTAACTCTCTTATACTGATAAAGGATGACTGATCGATTTTCTTGTTGTATTAAGCCATACAATTAGCGAACAATCAACACATACTAATTGTTAGCCTCAATTTAAACCAAGAGGTCTGCTAAACATATGTATTAGGGCGGGTTCTGAATTTTAGAGACCCTGGAAATAAGAAAAACGGGGAAACTGCGAACAATGACGAACTCACCATTCATTTTTTCTGGTCAGCTAGCTGGAATTGTTGCAGTTGAGGTTACAGGAGGCCCCGAAATCCACTTTGTTCCAGGTCGACCGGTATGTGTTATTGGTGTTACATATTACATATATGTAAAATATGTTGTTATAAAAAACTTATATACATTTTTTGGTATTTTGGATCATTAACGTTTAGTTTGAATATGTGAGAGGAATTCAAACTAAACATTAACAATCCAAGTAAATGAAGGGATGTAATATTGCTGTTATATATTGGCAATTTTCTCATTCTAATAATTAAAACATCTAACTTTTTTTCTTTTTTTCCTGCAAGGACGCGTTGCAACAACAAGACACCGGGGATCTCCCAAATCCTACTGGAGGTACCTTTTCCTTCCCTTTTAAGTAGCAGGTGTTCTCGTGTACTAGAAGTCTAGAACTGGATTTCTAGTTGAGATGGTTTCTCATGCCACATTATCGTAGGAAGTATTTGTCACGCTTCTATGATCTTGCATGTTTTAAACTACTTTTCGAAGTGTCCTGTTGTTATGATAAGTGTGTGACTTGTTGTCCCATATCTTGATCCTCATACTTATGGACCGGTTATTATGGATTCAGGTAAGCAACACTTGAAAGATATATTTCACCGTATGGGCTTCTCCGACAAGGATATTGTGGTACTATCAGGATCACACACACTTGTAAGCCTCCAATATCGTGATATTACTTTGTTGGTGAATGACACTGCCATTTTATGGTTTTTTTCTATTCTATGTCATTTGAATTATGGCGAATTTCAGGGCAGAGCACATCAGGAACGATCAGGTTTTGATGGTCCCTTCACTAGGCAACCTTTGAAATTTGATAATTCCTACTACAGGTAACTTATACTTGTACATTTTCTACTTTCAAAGCTCGCTCTTATGTGAAAATCTAGTAGTTTGTGTCTCTTCCCTGACTCCTTGCAACAGACGCATGAATTAGGTCGACTTTAGATGTAAACAAACGACCTTTGGATTCATATTTGTATATGTGTTTAAGTGAACTTATGACCCTGTTTTGTGTCATGGTGATAGGGAGTTGCTGAAGGGTGAGACACCGGAGCTGATAAAATTCCCCACAGACAATGCTCTCTTGGCGGACCCCGTGTTCCGTGGCTATGTTGAACTCTATGCTAATGTAAGTCTAGTGTACAACTGCACTACTTTTCGCCAATTGGTTTTAAGATGAAACTTCACGAGTTCATATGTTATGCGGACATTATTAGTGTAGTCCCTTGCGTAAACTAAAAGCAATGATAAAATTGTATTGCTTCTACTGAAAAATAAAACTCCTTCAAAATGGCAGGATGAGAGAGCCTTCTTCAGAGATTATGCAGTATCACACAAGAAAATGTCAGAGCTTGGGTTTCACCCAAACCACCACCCAAACCCACACCAAAGTAGCCAGCAGCAGCACTGCCCACAGCAAAATCAGCAGCACTGCCCTCAGCAAAACCAGCAGCAGCAACAGTGCGTACGCCCTTGTGCCCCCTGCGGATATTATGCTTCAAGTTAAAGCATGATAATGAATGCCAGTGCTGCCACTGTACTGTACTTCTACTTATTATTACAAGTTACTTTGGGATGATCCATAGAGAATTCCAAGTACTTAATTAATGATTATGTAACCTTAATTAAAGTCTGACGGACTAAACTGCTAATAATGGGATTACCGTTGACACTAAACTCTTGTGGAGCTCATTCCAGTTATCTTGTGTTACCTCCTTGAGAAGCAAAAGCAATCCATTACTTGGGCAGCTCTTACAATTTATTCTGTACTTCCAATCGAAACCATATATTTACACAACTTTCTTACCTTTTATATTCCCAACTCAATGTAATTAAGTTTGAGTTTCTAACCTTACATTTACCAAAGATCAAAATCGAATTTTTGTAAGCTCAATAATAAGGGCCAAATTAGCAGAGATGACATTTCGAAATAGGCCAGTGATCGATGCAGAATACTCGAAGGAAATCGAGAGAGCTCGTAGAGACCTCCGAGTTCTTATATGCAGCAAGCAATGCGCTCCTATCATGCTGCGCCTAGCGTAATATTTTTAACTCAACCCTTAAACTCAGCCCTTGTTTATTACTCTACTGTTTATGGTGTCGAAAAATGTTGATATTTGGATGTGTCTATCACATTTGATGTTCTAAGGTTCGATTCTCGACTAGTTATAATTTGATAGGTCGTATTTTTTAGATGGCATGACGCAGGTACATATGATGTGAAATCGAAGACAGGCGGTCCAAATGGTTCGATTAGGTACGAGTTGAGCCATAGTGCCAACAGAGGCCTCAAAATCGCTGTTGATTTATGTGGTGAGCTTAGGGCATGATAATAATATCAGAGTTTGGTTCTATTCTTGTAATTAAGAACTTCTGGCAACCTGTATGATAACTGACTTCTGTTTAATTTACTGATCTCAGAAGAAATTAAGGCTAAACACCCCAATATCACTTATGCTGACCTTTATCAGGTGAAATTCTCTGTTTTGAAAATGCATGTTACATCAAATGTCTATGAATTCATACTACAAATCTGACATTGTTCAGTTATATATATGTTATATGTATCTCAGCTTGCTGGAGTCACTGCTGTTGAAGTCTCAGGCGGTCCAATTATCGACTTTGTTCCAGGTCGAATGGTATGCATGCTTGCAATAGACCATATCTTTTCACGTAGGTTATAGTTGCGTACATCTGACCACCCATTACTAATTCCTTACTAGGATTGTGCGGATTCTGTTGCTGAAGGGCGGCTTCCTGATGCCAAACAAGGTAAATAATCTAGAGTCCCTGAGAAATTTAATGGTGACAAATAATTTTCGGCCTTGTAACGTGTGACTTGTTATGTTATGTATCATGTATGTAGGTGCTGCACATTTGAGAGAAATCTTTTATCGGATGGGCCTTTCTGACAAGGATATTGTTGCTCTTTCTGGAGCTCACACACTGGTAAAGTCGTTAGGGGATGAGAATAGCCGCTCCATGCATATATATGGTCGAGCTACCATAATAGTATGTCGAAAAATTTAGGGTATATTGTGGCTTAACTGGCTCCTAGTTTCGATACAGGGTAGAGCACACATGGAGAGATCAGGTTTTGAAGGCCCTTGGACATCAGAGCCCTTGAAGTTTGACAACTCTTACTTTATGTATGATATACACCATAAATTATTGGTATAGTATGTTATATCTAACTGCTAGGAATGTACAAAATGTTGACATGTTTTCGTCTCTAAACCAGAGCGTTGCTGGAAGGCGAAAAATCAGGGCTGCTGAAACTTCCTACTGACTGTGTTCTTGTACAGGATTCTGTGTTCCGTCCTTATGTTGAGCTCTATGCTAAGGTGATCCAACTGTTATAATGTCTCGCTCGTGTTACAGGTTTTAGAACCTTGATGAAAACATGTACTATTTAATGTTTAATTCGACAGGATGAACAAGCCTTCTTCAGAGATTATGCGGACTCTCACAAGAAGCTGTCGGAATTGGGGTTCATTGGGAGCAATTCCCGCCAGAAGATGGTGAAAAAAGCGGCTGTTGGTGTCGCTGTTGCTGTTACCGTTGTTGTCCTAAGCTACTTGTATGAGATTACTAAGCAAACCATGTAAAATGGTGAAAAGTGTTACTACTACAGTACTACAAAAGCCTGAACATATAGTGCTGCTAAATAATTATATAGCATAAGTTATGATCTTACCTAGCGGCAACTGTATGTAACTATGTAAGTAAAACGGTAAATAACATCTCCAATACCAAGTTATACATACACATTTTCAACTGTTTGAATTAACTTTGTGATACCAAACATAGGGTCCGAATTTTCGGATGAGAAGCAAAATATTAAGATTTGTAGATTACGCTTCCAAAATAATAGAGTACCACAAGATGGTACCGTATCATTGTTCATTGACAAAAAATGTGAGCTTTTTATGATGTTATTGTATGACATTTAAGATTTCATCTAAACACACACACAATTGAGTACAAGGTTCTCTTAAGCAACTGATACGACTCTCATCTCTTAAACAACTGGTCAAAAGTCCCCAAATTTTGGCATTGTGAATAGACTAACCAATGTCGGGAGGGGTCAACCCAATAAATAAATGAATTTTAGTTTCCCGAGGGAGATACTATTAGCGTGAGATACTCTTGATCACGACAAAAAAAAAAAAAATGAATGCTTTCTTGGTTCATTCTGTTTCCTGAATGTAAATATATACCTCTGATTGCTTGAAACTTACACAACTAACACAAGCCTTCGATTTCGTACCCATGATGCTGCTTGTTAATTAGCTCATTCCAAATTCCAATTGTCTTGTATTTCCTCTTTTAGAAGCAAAAGAAATCCATTACTTGAGCAGCTCAGATTCTCATTTTTCCTGATTCTGTCTGTTCGAACATATATTTACCAAACTTTTTTTTTTTTACATTTTATAGTCAAAACTCAATGTACCTTGCTTCTAACCTTATTGTTACAAGTCGAAAATTTGCAATTTCTTGAGCTGAACAAGGGCAAAGGTAGCTGAGATGACGACTCCGAACGGGCTGGTTGTCGATGCAGAATACTTGGAGGAAATAGAAGGGGCTAGTGGAGAACTTCGAGCACTAATTCTAACAAAATTTTGTGCTCCTCTTATGTTGAGCCTAGCGTAATGCTTCTAAATTTAATCTTGGAATCATCAGTAGCGAAATTTGTATCATTCTGTTGGTTATTTCATTGGTCTGGCATTGTAGATGGCATGATGCAGGTACATTTGATGTGAAAACGAAGACAGGCGGTCCAAATGGTTCGATAAGGAATGAGCTGAACCATGCTGCCAACAGAGGCCTTAAAATCGCGGTTGAGTACTGTGGTGAGCTTAAGACATCGAAACAGTAACGTGGTTATCTTCATGAAGAAGAACTTCAAGCAAAGTGACAAGCTTTTTTTACTGACATCTGTCTTATTTTCTGATTTCAGGAAAAATCAAGGCCAAACACCCCAAAGTCACCTATGCTGACCTTTATCAGGTGAATTTGATTTCTCTGTTGTAGTAGATTTTTATGCAAAATGCTTGTTTGTGAAGTTATTGAAGTCATGGAGCTTAACTATGTCAGCTTGCTGGAGTTGCTGCTATTGAAGTCTCACGTGGCCCAAAAATCGACTTTGCTCCAGGCCGAATGGTATGTACTTTCTATTGGTAACCTGATTTATAAAAAAAAACTTGTGGAATTTCTTTTTGGTATGATCATCAGTGATCCTCAACCAGGACTGCCTGGATTCTGCTGATGAAATACGTCTTCCTGATCCAAAACAAGGTAATTAGCCTAACATACAGTTTTTGCAAGTTATTCTCTGGTGACGGTTATTTCAGCCTAGATTTTTATGAAATTGTATATTTGTGCTGCAGATTTGAGAGAGATCTACTACAGGATGGGCCTTTCTGATAAGGATATAGTCGCGCTATCAGGAGCTCACACACTGGTAATCCTTCTTTACAGTGTAGCAGTGTACTGTCTTATACAGTGACAGTTCCCAAGTGTAGGGAGTTGTGTACTTTGAGCTCAGATTTTGTTACCTATTTCGATATTTAGGGCAGAACACATATAGAGAGATCAGATTCCGAAGGCACTTGTACACTGGAGCGTGTGAGGCTATTTAACAACTCCTACTTTGTGTAAGTACTGTATAAAACTATAGATCTATCTACATGCCATATTTTCATGTTACACGACACCAAAACTTTTTCGGACTAAGGTTGTGTGGATGTTGTTATTGTACACTAGAGAGTTGCTGAATGGCGAAAAATCAGGGTTCTTGCAACTTCCTACAGATAAGGTTCTAGTACAAGATCCTGTGTTCCGTCCCTATGTTGAGCTGTACGCTAAGGTAATTGATCATGACAGTGTCTTACAATCATACTATTTCTAGTCCGAAATCTTTGAATGTGTACACATTTATAAAGTGCTTAATTTGACAGGACAAAGAAGTCTTCTTCAAAGATTATGCAGCCTCTCACAAGAAGCTGTCAGAGTTGGGATTCCCTCCACAATTGGCTGTCACACCGCCTGAATCTGGTCCATCCGGCCTGAAGACAGCTATGACAGTTACAGGAAATGTTTTTCGACTTGGCAGAGACATCCTAAGCTACATGTATGATGTTCACAAGGCAAGCAAGGCTAGTAAAAAGGCGAAAAGCAAAACGACAAACACAAGCCTAGACATATTGTAATGCACCCAAACAAAAATTACCCATCAGAATTAAGCTGTATTGTTGAACCATAAACTTCCATCAAGTTAAATTAAATTTTCGGTACCATTACATAAGATTTTATTAGATTCCTAAATACATGGACTTCCTCTAGTTAAAAAGCACGTAAAAATTACCAGAAAATCTCCCACTATACTGGAACTAAACCAGTAAATAAGAGACTGTGACTGTGACTACATTATGCTGTCCCAAAATTTCAGGAACAGAAGAAAAGTAAGGAGAACAAGTTTATCTCCTAACTAAATT